>VUQH01049388.1:1864-14628 GCA_015106775.1 Etroplus canarensis | reverse complement strand
GCCCCATATGCCAGCGTATTCGCTGAATCTCTCATGGAGGTAAGTTTGATATGTTATACATCGGATAAAACCTGTTACTCACAGGTTATTAATACGTTTTGAGTACCCTAGATATTATCTTTTTTTTTTTTTTTTTTCTTTCTTTCTTTCTTTCTTTCTTTCTTGCCAGAGCAGACAGGTAGAGAAAAGAAAAGAGAGAAAAAGAAAAGAGAGAAAAAGAAGAGGAGTGCACATTAGAATACCAACCAATGCATCTGTAATAAGCATACTGCAAATGAAAAAAGAAAAACAGACATTTGATACACAAACATACAATCATACAAACATACACATGATATGAATGTGTGTGAGCGTGTGTGTTTGTCACAGAATGTACTTAGCACTGAGAGTGGTACGCTCCCTTACGTAAGTCAGACAGAGGCAGGTCCGGCGGACCCGGGTCATCCGCAGCCCCCATGGGGGGCGGGAACCCAGGCCACACGTCCCAAAGAAACTCTGTTTATTATTAATGCTCAACAGGGAAAGCCAACAACATTAGACTCTTGAAAGAGAGAGAGAGAGAGAGAGAGAGAGAGAGAGAGAGAGAGCTTCAGACCGCCCTACTATGCACACACAGAGGTCTGACAGATTTTCCAGGAATGGTGACACTGCTTTCCAGAGAATTTATTGGTCAGTAGGTGTTGATTTTGTACCTGTTGATCTCTAATCTGGATCTCTAATCTAATCTGTAGCAAATTATAACTGCAGTATAACTTACCATGGTGAAGAGGTGAACCTCCTTTGTTATACAGAAAACCCAGGGTTAACCTTGAAATCACCTGGAAAGGACCAAATCTTGCATCTTAGTACAGGCCTCTGACCTTTTTCAGACCACTTGAGAATTGTGAAACAGCAACACATACAGAAGTTAACTCCAAAATATGTATTACAGATGCATATTTATTTTTGATCAGTGATAAGAGCAGCCACAGCAGCACCTGCAGAGTTTTAGTGAAAAGGTGCTCTCTCAAGCCTGTTTTTTCTTTGTTTTCTTCACCTCGTCTTTTCACCTCGCTGCATAATGCCACCAAAAGCAGTTTGAAAAACCAAAAAAGTTTCAATGCTTTATTATTAGTAAATGGTAATAATGTATGACATTTAATTGAAATAATCAAAGTTAGAGTATGTGTGCTTGACACACATCACTCAAGAAAAAGTACTGATAGGAATTAGGAATGTGATTTTACTTCTCCCATATTAGCTGCTCTTCAAGGGCTCCCTGGAAAGCCAGAAAAGATTTTAAAATCTTTCTTCCCACATACAAAGCCCTTAATGACAAAGCTCCATCATATCTTAGAGACCTCTTAGTATCCATTATCCCAACAGAGCACTGTGTTCTCAGAGTGAAGGCTTACTTATGGTTCCTAGAGTCTCCAAAATAAGAATGAGACACAAAGCCTTCTGCTATCATCCTCCTCTCATGTGGAATCAGCTCACAGTTTTGGTTTGGGAGGTATTTTCATTTTTGATAAGCGAGGGCTAACTCTTAGCCATCCCTTAGTTACTGTGGTGTATTACCATGCTGCTGGCGGACATCCCGTGATGCAATGAGCAACTCTTCTCTCCCCTGGGAACTGTTGCTGAGAGTTGCTGCTATATAAATTAAACTGAACTGAATATTTTTATTGTGTCTAAGTAACAAGAAAGACATCTGCTGTAAAACACAGATTGTGGACAAAATGGATTTGTGTTTCCTTTTGTTCCATTTCACTCCTTAGAGAAGAGGATAAGCCAAGACATTGGGATACTTTGAGCCTTTAAACTTCTTAACCTATATGTGTAGCTGTATGAAGGGAGAGATTCAACATTTACAGATAAATTCAGCAATAATCCAGAAAGAAAAGTCAGATGTAAAACTACAAGCTTGGCTGATGCAGAATGACTTAAAAGACTACAGGAAGCATGTCTGGCTTGATGTTCTGATTTAAGGTCATAAAGTTAGTTCAAAATCAAATAATGGCAAACCCATGATGGTGTGTGCGTGTGTGTGTTGTGGGAGGTTAAAGGTGAATTATGTCATCATTTCCATAATTTTAATGCAATCATTTACAGGAATTACAGTGTGGATAAGAAGGTCTGGTTCTATTTTTTTTCTGTAAAAGACAACTTCATCCTCAATGCTATACTATAAATATGTCTGTAAAAATTTTGAATGATATTACTTGCAGGGAAAGCTATCAGGTTAATTATTAGTGAAAAACCATGAATGTACACACTCTGAAGGACGTATTCCTCGTCATGTGCATCACAGTGGTCTTGTCCACTGCCTACCATTCCATCACTTCTTTACTTTGCAAACTGCAAATAAAGGATGTGTGAAACACTGTTATTTACTTGTACAACTCAGTAAAGTTAAAAATATTTACAGCTGTAACCAGAGTATATTTTATCAGGGCCACTAACTGCTGTTAGATCTTGTGCTTCTTTTGCTTCTTGTGCTATCTTATTACTGGGCAGCTACGTCTCCTAATGGGTTTTTATTGAGGCAGGAGGTCTGTGCATATCAAAGTTATTACGCCTCACTGAATTTTCAACCAATTTTCAAGTGATTTTTTTTATACATTTTTAATTCTGATTACATTTTCTTGTTTCCCATGAGCACTGGGTTAGGCACTGTTCTTGCGTCTTTTCATTTTGTTCTGTGTCTTATAAATGTTCTTCTGTTTGATCCAAAGACTTCAAACTTGGACTCATCTGCTCACAACACCTTCTTCCAGTCTTCCAGTGTCTGTGCTCTTATGGCCATCTCAGTCTTTTCTTTTTATTGGCAGTAGGAGATATTGCTTTATCTTGGAAAGTCCAGCATCCTGGAGTCATCTTCACTGTTGATTGATCTTCAAAGTTCTCTGTATTTCTCCTCAAAGTTGTTCCCATTCCCATCACTGGGATGTGAAGCTTCCTGTCCAGGGGGTTGTAGTACCAGCAGGTGTGACTCACACGACAAGGACCGGTATGGGGGCGCTCTGTGCAGTGAGCTTCATCTGGTTCACCTCCATGTTCAGCAGCTAGGTGAAGGTCTGATTCAGTTTTTCGCAGTGGTCTTTGTTGAACGCATCCCTGCAGTGGTGCGCGCCATCACACTCCAGACTTCTTTCCAAGCAGCAGCTGTTTCCACAGGTCAACTGATCAGGATGACACTGCGAGCCACCCACTTCTCCTCCTGGTGGAGGACTGCTCCTTTCCGAGGGTGCTGTGACTCCTCTGTAGGCATCTTTGTCTTAAACTACGTGCTCTCAGCTATTTGTCTTCTTGCACAGTTGTGCAACAGATCCTCCCACAGCTTTTTCTGTCCTTGTTAGAGCCAATTAGTGCTGCTCTCTGAAGGGAGTAGTTAATAGCATGGTAAGATATTTTAAATTTCCTTGCAATTTCTCGCATTGAATAGCCTTCCTTTCTGAGCACAAAAATAGACTGATGGGTCTCTAAATTAAGTTCTTTTTTTCTACCCATTTTAAGCCTGTAAACAAAAATCAACTGCTGATGCTTCAGACACTGAACTAACCTAAAGAATGCCATACTCCTGTGTTGCTATTATTCTCTTAGTCCTCTTATTCATCTTTTAACCAGCTGGATGTCTCAGGATGTCAAAATGTAGTTATCAGATGCTGCTTGTCTCTCTTTTTCTGCTAATCAGCTTCTCTTTATCTCATAAAGACACAATGGTTTGAACCAGACAGTTTTCATATTTAATCCATCAGGACAAAGTGCACATTTTCACTGGTATCATATCATTGTGTTCATAAAAGTTCATAAAACAAGGTAGCTTATTCTTCTATCAAAGATACCATATTGATTTCCAGTGTTGGTTCTCATAAGTACCAATTTTATCATAGTGTTTATTGTGTTTTTGCGAAAACACTTTTAGACTGCCTCCTGTGTCTTTAAGAAATCATATTTTTCATCATAACCTGGATTATAACATCTTGTATATAAGGCTAATGGCCACAAGTGACGTTTCAGTTGACCAAAGAATGCAAGAGATCCCCCAGCTAAATTATCAACAGCAATTACTGGTTGATTACAACACATTCCAGACTGCTACTTCACAAAGCTGTTTAACGTATTGCCACTAGTTTACCAAGTGATCTGATCATCAAGACAAACAGTGGTGACTGCCTTTATGGCATTGCAGATTAGGGGTCTTGAGTATTGACTGTGTACATAAAATAATGAACCCATAATTTTGACAGGCAATTCATATGGTATATAAAATGCAATTAAACACATATAAGATTTTTCTGTTCAACAAGAATCTGTTTATATCATAGGTCGATTTCTTTTCTGTTGGCATGAGCTTATTTTTGTGTGTCTGCTAATAGTTACTTATTCCAAACAGGCGTCATCCTGTATTGAACATTACTGTCACCACTGAATAATTTTGTTGAGTTTTTTTCCTCCCTTTGGAAGCACTTTCACTTTTCCACCCACCACTGTTAACTGAACACTGACTTGAAAAGTGTCATAGCCTGAGGGGTAAATGTGCCCTGTTGCTATCCTCAAACTTTTTACATTAATGCTATTGACCCAAGTCATCTGAGGGGGAACAGTAGGCCTCTAAATCCACATGCACCACAATCTCAGCAGATTGATGTGGCTCTGGAGTGAGTAACTCCATTGATTTCATTTCACAGGGCATTCAATTCAGAAGATCATAGCACCTACAACAAGATTGGGTTGGCATGGATTTTCTCCATCAGGTCAAAGAGTCTTAGACCATAATTGTTTTTTATTACTTTTTGGCTTTAAAAAACATACCCATGTATCATATTTCTGACGATTGCTCAATACTGCACACACATCAACGACATAGGTCAGCTTTTTCCTTGTGATTCCTTTACTCCCATCTTATATAGAGAAACTCTCTATTCGATTAGCCCTGAACCTTTAGTGAGATGGAGGCACCCACTGACATGTTATTTTTTTGTCTTTTGTTTAGCCCGTGCAGAAATTTGTGAAATAAAGACCTCATAGGTTTAAGGCACTCCGCGAAGGTTTTTTAAAACCATATTGACTGTGGCATCAGGTGACAATCAGTCTACTAAAAAAAAAAACATGTTTGTTTTTTTCTTCCATTTACCTGGAAGGACAGCAATCAAGTGAAAAGTTTCTATGCTTTATTTTCTGCTTTGAGTTGTTGGACCAGTCAGAGCAGGCTGACACTTACACTGATTTTCTGTGGATGTGCATATCTGTTAATTCATTTACTGCTTTGTGCAGGTGAAAACAAACTCACATACTGTTATATACGCTAAAGATTTACAGAGAGGTCTCATCAGGTTTTTGAGCAGATTATGGCCAATGGCTCTACGTCTCTTCCGTCACGATTAGCCTTGGATACATAGAGACTGCATCTTGCAGACTTCTGGCCCTGCCTTGACTGACAATTATCACCAAAGCAGAGGGCTAATTAAAGTTTGATTAAGTTCAGAGTGTTCTTGAGGATATGCAGAGAGGGGATTGGGAGGGGTCCTACCCAAGATCACACAGTGTCTGTCAGAGGCAGGCGCTGTGAAATTGGATTGTTGGCTGTTATCAACCTTTGACCCTAAGTACCACGGTGCTCCATAAATTTACTAGCCAGAAAAAAGAAAACTTACTCAAGGGAAAGAAAAATAGTGCTCTTGGATATCTGTCATGGGCAAGAAATGTGAGACACACTGTCACTGGAGAGCCATTCACTAATGAGGTCTAGGAGGGATTGAATGTACAGATGGAAATTCTTTTGCACATAAGGAAAGAGATGAAAAACACATATACAGTCTGCATTTGTCCTGACGACAGTTAGATCTCGAAAAGTTCTATTTGTGAGTTCTCTTCAGCCTCAGTAAGGAATGTGCTGTGTGGGAAACTGCATCCCTTTGGGAGCTGAGTTGCAGGTATGGAACGGGGACGTATTGCCCCCTTAAGAGGAACAACAGCCCTGCTTGCTCAACAGTCGGCAGGGAGGTACATTGGTACAGCCTGCCAAAAGTCTTCCTTCTGCTGTGCACTTACTGAACTTGACATAGACTGCACTGGCAAAGGGGGCTGCATGAGTAATTCATGACATGCACTTGGATATTAATGGCACACCTTTTCATAGCGAGCAAACATGTGCAAGCGGCGTCTGCAGGTTGTATTTAAAATAAAAAATAAAAAAAACAGGAAGAAAGTGGGCGCAGTCAGGTGGAAGAGCATAAGACAATGGATGATGTTGAAGCAGGAAAAACACTCTAATGGCTGGCAGAGAGAATTCTGAGGGACTGTTGTGCTGCAACTTCTTCAGATTTCACTCAGTGGCAGTGGCTTCTGTGAGTTAGCAAAAGTAATTATGATAATGGACATTAATGGCTTTATAAGTAAGCACTAATGGCCATGGAGATTGAGCATGTACATAGTACAGCACCTGACCTTCATATTCCTGTGTGAATTCAATCTAACTGAAGCAATTGAGTTAGAGGGTAAAATCTCCACTGTTTGGCACAAGGTATTGTGTTGAGATTCTCCAGCCTGAATCTTTTAAGCTTTGTCTCACACGAATGAAAGCTTTTCTCCAGAGGAAAAAAAAAAAACAAAACATTGTTTCACCTCCCTATTTCCACGTGCTCTTGTGTGACTGAGTCAAGTCCTGTTTTAAAAGATTAGCTCTTGTGCCTTATTTATTCCTAGAACTTCCTCCCTTTCCTTCTTTCAATACCTTCATTCTTAAAAAATATTCAGCTTCATCATATCTAAAGCTCATCCCTCCCTCTCCTTCTTTTTCCTCTCATCTCACTATACTCTTGGCTGGGGGTTAAGGGATGAAGGGCTGTCTGATTGGGTGTCTGCACATCAACCTGAATGCCTGGCTTTCTTCTTCCTCCAAGTTCTTGGATCCTCTATTTTCTTTTTTTAAATTTCCTCTTCCTGTAAAATATTGGACCTCTTCAAATTTCCTTCATGGGTATAATGATTTTTCTTTTCCCCTAATGTGTCCCTTTGCACCTTGTGTCTGCACTGCTCAGTTTTTTCTTCTGTGTTGCACAGGCACCTCCATTTATCAATGTCAATCACTGATTTTAAAACTCAACAAGCTAGCACACATTGATCACCACTGAATAAAGAATAAAGCACAATGCAAATTTCAGATCAAGGTCGATAATGGAATAATAAGTGTAAACCATGACCTCTTAATGAATGTGTTAATATTGCCCTCTGCCCCTCTAGTTAGAGGGAATATGCAGACCAAGAAAGGGAAGGCATTTTGTCATCAATGACCTTTTCTTTAACTCTTTAAAACTATAGAAACTTGAGCTCTGGCACCACAGTAAATATCATTATAAAGACTGAAAAGAAAGGATAAAAATCAACCGTGAGTCAATAAGTGATGTATCAAGATATTACAAGTGCTACTAAATATGGCAATTAAGATTTCAAATGCAGCATACTGTACAGAAATAATTCATTGTTAATGCAGTTGTTGATAGTGGCAGGCAGTCATAAGATAGGGTAGTTAAAATATATCAAGAATATATCATGAAAAAGAATTTAGAGTAGCATCTGACATTCAACTTTGCAAGGAAATACATATACCCCACCTACTCATCTATCCTGTATTAAATGATCCTTTTAGCATTCCCCATTTTGAATATATAATCATTCTTGTCAGGAAAAAAAGAAAAAAAACAAAAAAACAGAAGAAGTAATTTCGGACACAGACTTAGTGAAAAAACATGATGAGAGAATTCCAATTTACCTGATACTCATTCTTCTTTTTCCTCCTGAAAACAGAAGCTATTATGGCAGGAAGGCTGTCATGCAGAAAATAAGTGTGACTATGTAATTATACGCATAAGCCCCCTTGCTAAAAACCAAACTGATCCAGCCACAAAAAGGATTCAAGTTTTAGAACTGCTATAGTTACACAGAATTATCTCTGCTGCATAATTTGAATTTTGATATTCTGACAGTGATACATTTTCCGTACTCTGTGTCCTATCACTCAGGGACATGAGCAGTGCTAGATCACATTTGCAATCCAAGCATGCGATATAACCAGTTACAATTTTCTTCATTATGAAAATGCAGTCAAAAGAGGCAGTGGATGAACCATTAGCTGTCAATTTCCTTCATTCCCATCTTCAGATGAAACCAATGTGACATTAGTTGTGAACAACCTGAAACTTACCTTCAGTCTGAAAAACTCAGGTTTTCACTTTTAGATTTCTTAGCTAATCAGGGCATTCATGCCTCATCTCGCTATCACAAAAAAGAAAGAAAAACAAGATTGAATAATGTGAGCCATTTCTTTTATCAAGGAAAAGATGATTGAATACAGTTGACCCTGCCCTCCTTTAAAAAAATCTTGCTATACATTCATATTACTACACTCACCTGTACTTGGCCATCTCAAAGATTTTCATTTATGTAAATGTTAAGTCAAATCTGTTACCGAATGAGGTAACACAATGGAGACTGATCCCATGGTCCACATTCCTTTGACTACCACTGAGGTATATCGAATATTTTTAGCTGCTGTAGTTACTTATCAGAAGAACAGAAGTTTTCAAAACACAAATGGATTTTAATTATGGAACAGTTACACAAAATACAATGTGTTGATTAGTGCTTACACCCATCACTAATCAGAAATGTCCCATACAAAACAAAACATGACAACAGCCATTTTTGCCTTTGTCTTAAGCCAGTGGCGATTCCAGAGTCTGTTGGGGCCAGAGACAAAAATTCACAGGGGGCCCCTCCAATCAGCGTTCATTGGGATTGTGCTATAAATAATCTGAGTCCAGAGTTCCAGATTGTTCAGAGGTCCAGTGAGAGAGTGAGACTGGATCAGGCAGCTTTTCCTCAAGGTGCTCCAGGTGGGCGTTTTGGCAAAGATACTAGGAGAGGGAACAGAGAGAACTTGGTGAGCAGTGGCAAAAAACACAGCCAGAGCAAAAACATGAAAGAAACTTGACCAGGTTTATTACACCGGGTGTAACTAAACATTCCGGCAGAGTGTGGCGGGAACAGCTTATCTTAAACATCCCATGCCCATGCACCTGAGGATTAAGCACATGAGTTAATGGCCAAGCTTCACTTCAGATAGAGAGAGGCAAGGAGAATACCAAGGGAGAGAGACAGAAAAAAAAAGCAGGTCAGGACCTGGAGGACAGGGGTACATGACATCACATTATAGAGTTTGAATTCCTCAAATTTCACTTTTGAATGTCCTTGGGCTTAGCTTTCCATATTCACTGTTTACAGTTTACATTTCATTTGATAAGAACAGTATGACAGATTCAGCACAGAAGATTAAATTAATGTGCCTGCACTATTTTTTTGCATAATGGAAATATGCAGGTTTCAGTATCACAAAACCACTAGGCCTACACTACAGATTTGAAAAATGCAATAAAATATGCACACCAAAATGCATATACACTACAGCAATTAACATCAATACTCCCCAGTACTTTAGAGTACACTTGTCCAAATTTATTGCCCACATTTGCTGATTTTCACCTCTAAGTCACTCCATTACTGGTGTTGAAACAGTGGGTAAAATATTACTCTACAAATGGCAGAGCCCATGTTTATTTCAGTAGCAACCCCCAAGACCAAGTTGACTGGTTATTAATGTTAATACTGCAACTGCTAGATTCTATGTTCTTTCAGCCTGCTGGGCTGACTTCTGGTTACACTTGGTCATTACATTCAGCAGAGCTATACACACTAGGCTGCTCAGCTGATTAAGTTAGTGTTAATGTTAAAAGTCAAAGTAAACAAAAGAAATTATGTGATGCTGGTGGAAGTTACATTATTCAAGTGTCTTCCCCCCATAGTCCAGGCTACACCAGCAGCATTTTTTATTCAGCATTATATTTAATCATTATTATTTGCTCTACTTCCCACAGTCTTACGTTTTTCCTTCTCTTCATCTTTCGTCTTTCACTCTCAGAAGGTTAACTCCTCATTTTTATTGAGAGGCTTTCATTCTTGTCATTATGTTTGATTAAACAGCCTCAGCAGGCATGAGTGGAGTCAGGTGGGGCCCCCTTAGAGAGGTCAGGTCTCCCCTACTGTCAATGAAAACTTTGCACATTGCCACTGATGCAGATTAAAGTTTGTTAACCCTCAGGGCCCCCCACTCCACCCCACCCTGGCTTGGGAACCCAAGCAGTTGCTTGCCTTTCCTGGTGTTAAGCAATGCCTCTGTTCTAAGCCGTTCATGACAAGCCACAGTGAGCTGTTAGATGAAGAACTGAAGGTGGTAGGCCTCACATCTTGAACTTATTGAGGTTACAAAGCAGCAGCCTCCAGAGGTGAAAAATAAAACCAATCTGGAAGTGATGAGAACTGCAGTTTATTGAATGGCCACTTGAGGCTGTCTATGAAAGGGTGTAGAATCATTGTTAAAATGTCCAACATTACAAGACAGCTTGATGCATGCACACACACACACACACACACACACACACACACACACACACACACACAAAGTCTTTTCAGTTCTAAGTAGAATCTTTTTGCAACTAGCTCATAATAAATATCTTAACCCAATATACATTGTGTAGCATAGGTGACAGTAGGGTATATAATTAAAGTATTTACAGTCAAGCAGTTAGATATACAGAAATGAGTGAATATGAGTGTGAATAGGACAGTGAAAATAATATAATAATATATAGATACGTAAATGTTATGTATAATGTGCTCTTGTGTCTGTTCAGCATGTCATGGAGAGGGTGTGAGGGATTGTTCAGTCCTAAACTTGGACAGCATTCCCCTTTCTGACACCAGAGTCAGAGAGTCCAGCACCACACCCATAACTTTACTGTCCTTGCGGATCAGTTTATTGAGTCTGTTGGCGTCCACTACTCTCAGTCTGCTGCCCGAGCACGCTACAGCATAGAGGATGGCACTGGCTACCACAGACTCATAAAACATCCTAAACATTGTCCGGCAAATGTTGAAGGATTTGAGATGTCTCAGATGATAGCGATGGCTCTAGCCCTTATTCTAGATGGATTTTGTGTGTTTTATGAAGTTCAGTTTATTGTCAGTGTGAACACCAAGGTATTTATAGTCCTCAACAGTCTTCACACAGACTCCATGAATGGAAACAGGGGACATTAGTGTTTTGGTCCTTCTAATGTCCACAATCAGTTCCTTGGTCCTTGTCACATTAAGCTACAGAGTTTTGTTCACACCATGTGACAAAGTTACCCACTACAGTCCTGTACTCTTCCTCATCACGCTCTCTGAAACACCCCTCTATTGCAGAGCCATCAGAAAACTTCTGAAGGTGGCAGATATCTGTACAGAAGTTAAAGTCTATGCTGTAGAGTGTGAAGAGAAAGGGGGACAGAACAGTCCCCTGTGGACCTCCGGTGTTACTGACCACACTGTCTGACACACAGTGCTGTAGATGCACATACTGTGGTCTGCCAGCCAGGTAGTCAGTGATCCAGGCCACTAGGGAATCATCCCCCCTACAATTGTCAGTTTCTCACCTGGCAGAGCTAGCCTGATGATATTTAATGCTCTGAAGAAGTCAAAACACGTGACCTTCACAGTGCTCAGTGGCTTATCCAGGTGAGTATAGACACTGCTGAGCAGGTAGATGATGGCATCCTCTCCTCCAATTTGGGGCTAGTAGGCAAATTGGAGGGGGTGTGTGTGTGTGGGGGTTGACCATTGGTCGGAGCTGGTCCAGGATGAGTCTCTCCGTAGTTAGTTAGTTAGTTAGTGCCATGGGTCTGCAATCCTTAGAGTCACTGGGATGTGACGTCTTTGGCACAGGCATGAGGTGTGACCTCTTCCACAGGCATGACCTCAGCCTACCTTGCCGCAGGCTGAGCTGGAAAATGTGGTGCAATATCCCACAAAGCTGAGAGGCACAAGCTTCAGGGACCCTGGGGCTCACACCGTTAGGGCCTGCAGACTTCCTAGGGTTGATCTTCCTTAGCAGAATTTTTCCTGTTGAGAAGTGTTTTGATGTCCTTGTCACCTAAGATTTGTTGTTTGAGTAGCACTCCACAGTTTTTGAGGGGATAATGGCATTGGCGCAAAAGTTAATGTAGTCTGTGATTAATTCTGTGACCCCATCAAGGTCCTCTCCCTGCAGCTCACAGAATACCTGCCAATCAGTCCCTTCAAAACAGCACTGAAGTGTCTCCAGAGCCTCCTCTGACCATCCCCCTAATGTCCTCATGGGCACAGGCTGCCTCTTAACTAGGGGGACATAATGTGGGCTGAAGTGAACCAGGTTGTGGTCTGACCCACCGAGCAGGGAGAGGGCAGAGGAGCTGTACACACCCTTAGTGTCTGCATATAGCAGATCTGTTGTCCTATCACCTCTGGTGGGACAGCTCACATACTCAGCAAAGGTGACTAGTGTATTGTTGATTGTCACACAATTAAAGTCCCCTGAGATCAAAATGATTACACTCGGGTGAGTCGTCTGTAACCAGGCTATTACAGTGTGTTATTTTTTGAACAGAGGGAGAGTGGGCCGAACATGAAAAATGACACAATGGAGTTTTCACACATGATGGTGTGTGAAAACTCTGATAAATAGTATGGGTGGAGACTGACAGCACACAGTTCAATGTCCCGGCTGCAGATGCACTCTTTGATCGTAATATCACCAGCAATTGTTAACATAAATAGCAAGTCCACCACTTTTCTACTTGCTGCATGGCATGTTGTCTCTGTCAGCTCAGACAATGGAAAATCTGTTTAGAGTCACGTTGTCATCTAGA
>VUQH01049387.1:0-20511 GCA_015106775.1 Etroplus canarensis | reverse complement strand
GTACTGTTTTTGCATTGTAGGGTGTCCTTTGCATTGTTTGCATTGCATTGCATTGTTGCAACTATTGCACATGTTGCACTTTATTCATTTATCTATTTTTAAAATCTTTTAAACTTAAATTTTTAGCTGTAGAAAAAACAAAAAACTAGTCCTGTCTCTGTCACATGTCATATGTTTACATGTTTATATGTTGCACCAGGTCCTGGAGAAACGCTATTTCATTTCACTATGTTCTGCGTCAGCTATATGTGGTTGAAATGACAATAAAGCTCTCTTGAATCTTGAATCTTGATGGGGTTGAGGTCAGGGCTCTGTGTGGGTCAGTCAAGTCTGTCCACACTAAGCTCATCCAACAATAGCATTATCCCTCCTCCACCAGACTTTACAGTTGGCACAATGCAGTCAGCCAGGTAACACTCTCCTAGCATTCATCAAACCCAGACTCATTCATCTTACTGCCAGGTAGAGAAGCATAAATGGTCAGTCCACAGAACACTGGTCCAGAGTCCAGTGGTGGCATGCACCACTTCCTGTAAATTCTTGGCATTGTTGTTGGTGATGTTAGGCTTCAATACAATTGCTCAGTCATGGAAACTCATGCCATGAAGCTCCTGGCAGTGGCACACAGTTTTAATGCTGATGTTAATGCCAGAGGATGTCTGGAACTCTGCAGTTACTGCGTCAGCAGAGCACTGGTGACTTTTACAGACTATCTGCATCAACACTCAGTGACCCCAATTGTACGTTTACATGGTCACCCACTTCGTGGCTTCCATTCTGCAATAACACGACTTACAGTTGATTGTAGAACAGGAGGAAAGACATTTCACTAACTTGCTGCAACAGTACCATCCTATTACAGTACCATTCTCAAATTCAGTGAGCTATTTAAAACGACCCTTTCTTTGGACTGAATGACACACTCGAATTCAATAATTAAGTGCATGGCCCAATACTTTTGTCCATATAGCGTATGTTGCCTGATGACTCCAGTACCTCTTAATTGAGTTTATGGCTTCACTTGCTAGTTTAATAGCTTAAAGGTGTGGCTAACTTGTGACCAACAAAGACCCTATGGCTGTGTAGGTTCTTTGGTTTCAGATCCACCACTTTTGAAGTTTCAATAACTCAATATTGCAGTGGCAGCAATATTAGTTTTATATACCTTGGGTTATAAATCATTGTACGTGGCAGGTTTTGGGATAATGTTATTACTTGAGGTCAAGCTAGGCAACAGGACATCCTACAGGTGTCATGAAGGGTTTTAGAAAAATCACATGGCAAGCCCCCACACACATTCACACCTACTTGGATAAGCAGAAGAAGATGAATGAATAAACGAATGAATGAATGAATGAATGGCAAGCCCTCCCATAGTAGTTAAGACATTTGACTGTCAACATCACAAAAAAGTTGCACTAATGTCCACAGAGTTTCCTCAGCATCTTTGAATTGAATAGAAAATTAAAGACGTTAAAGTTGAATTTAAATAGCAAGATATTAATGTGGCTACATGGCTTAAATACAACAATGCTATACAAGAAGCAAAAAAAACCATTTTTAAATCTAATGTTAAGGCCCAATTTGTCTATGCTTAAAATGTCAATGGTCGTCTGACTCACAGCTGGATAGTGAATATGCTTTGGATGATGAGGGAGAAAACTGTAAGAGCAAAGTGATTTTGACAGTTATGTGACAAGGGAGCAAAGGAAATTTGAATTTGTCATAGGTGAGAAAAATAGACGCCTCTTCATACTTCAGAGAAGACACCAGTTTCATTTTTCTTTTCCAGGGAGAATACTTTACAGAGTGTTTCACAGTTCTTGCTCTGTCTCTGTGAAAAAAAAAACAGGTAATACTTTGCATTGCATTACATTGTAGTCCTGGAGCTATTTCAGTGTCTACATCCTCAAGATTAAAAGAGGAACATCTTCTCTGTGGTGGCCTTTCTATTATAACAAAATGGATACATTAAACATTTACTAAGTTTGGTGCACTAAAAGCATATACTCACAACCTTAAAGTTAAAATCTGAGCATGTTAACAAAACTGTAACGCACTTAACTGTAGCAATATTACTGATGAATTCTACAGCTTTAAATGGTATCTGCTTTCAAGTGCAGATGAGCAATAATTACACAACAGCGTTATGTCGTTAATGGAAAAAGGCCCCGGTGAGACTGGATGCGCTCTGCACACTAAAAATGCCACTAAATGGGAAAAATTTAGTAAAACAGTGCAGAAGTGAGTGAGAAAGAATTTAAATGATATTAACATGTCAAGTTAAGGTCGATTAAAGTAATTTGGTAACAGAGAGGGAAGTGCAGCTACAATAAACGCCAAAGAAACAGGAACTCAGCAGGTTCTGTCAGCTTGCATGTTGACATGCGCTGCATGAAGTCAGCTCCAGCAGTAATCTTATAGGAGTGACAGATTAGCACTTATAAAATTCTTGGCATGCAGGCATACATGCACACCCGTCTACCCACACATACAAAGAAACTCACAAGCATGAATTCACAATGCACACTCATTTGGACGCGTGCGTGCGTAAACACACAAGCACACAGATTCAGAGTAGAAAAGTAATCTCTGCATGTAAGGAATACTGAGATATAGTTGTGATTGACAGGCAAATCGTTCCTGCTGAAATACCCGTTTGACGGAGAAAAGCACCAAATGCAAGAGTTAAAAGCCAGCCACAGAAATCACCTCAGTATACGTCACATGAAAGCAGACTTGAGTAGTTTGTGCGACTTTGAGAAGCCGAGCGTCTGAGGTAAAATATGTAGCAAAATATCAGGCCTTTTATTTTTTCTGAAACGAAAAACTTAATGCTCTTTGCGCAAACCCGGGTGCCAATCATGAGCGTGCCTCTTTGAGGTCCAGGCCTCATGCGAATGTCACTTCCACAGCACATTATAATTCCAACCCAGATCTTGAAGAATGACACAGTTCCAAAGCTGCACCCGCTTCACCATGCAGCTCTGCAAGGGAGGGAAAAGGAGGTAATAAAAACCATTCGCTTTTTTGTTCAAGAGACACTGTAACCCAACTGCTGGTAGCAGGCATTAGAATTGGCTTTAATAATGGTCTCTACACTCTAATTTGTGTAGGGATTTGCCTGGACCAGCCTTGTCTCACAGGCTCTTAATGCTACTGTGCCAGTCAGCCTCGTAGAGGAGAGAAAGGGAGGATGTGCCTGAAAGTACCAAGCAGAGGAGAGGGAAAAGACAGATAATGGGATAGAGAGAGAGCTGGAGAGGGGAAAGTCTCCCACGGTGGGAGGTGATGATGAAAGGGGGAGATATTAAAGCGTGCTTTGCCATTTCCTGTTCCTCATAATATCACATAATGTTGGTATAATTAACCCCAGGAAATGTGGCTTCATTAGTCTCAGACTGGATGTTAAAATGAAGTGTGAACTAATTGGTCAAGTATACACGATGGCAGACATTAATAAAGGCACAGTATGGAGATGTAAGCAGGTGCAGAGACTGAAATGACTCTACGGCAAAGGATTGACAATTCTGTATTATTATTTAAATAATAGAAAGCAGGCAGCACAAACAGCTTCTTACAACCAAAACAGATGTGTCATAAAAAAAAGAAACACACTGCACAGTAAAGTGGTCTGACCCTGGAGAAAAATACTGTGTGTGATCTCTATTTTGTCGTTTGTATGCTCTGAACCTCAGTGCACAGCCTTAGACCCATTGGTTCCAGCAAGTTTCCTGTCTTCTCTCATCTGCATCACAAAAGAGGCTTTTTCTCCATAAAAATACTGATCAAGCCTTATCTTTTTGAAACATGTAATCCACTGGGGAAAGGCGGACTTGTAGCCATTAGGCACTGTCCTCTGTGCCTTGACTCTCTGCCGTCTCAGCCTTTGTAGCAAAAGGCCGAAGCAAAGCTTGTTTCCATTCAGCTGGGAGAGCTGGTCAAAGCCACAAGATCAAGCAGCTCCCAGCAGTTTCTTTTCTCTTCTTTTTTCTTTCTTTTTTTTACAGAGAAATGCTTGAGTTGTCTCCATAGTTTTTGGAAGATGGCATGCAAAAAGTCTCCATAGAACAAGATCTTATGTTTTCCCTGGACTCCTGCAGGTTTGACAGCATTTTTGAGGCAAAGTTTGAAAAATTTGGAAATGCTATGTCTTAAATTGGGTAGAAAATAGGAAATTCTCGATGGAGACAGGCTGCCATTTTTATGCTTGTTTGTTTCCTTCTTTGCTGCTTTCTCTCTTTGCACATACTCTTGCACAAACCATCTGCCATACAGGCCCTGTGTGACTTCACTTCAAGAGCTCTTAGTGGCTGTCTTCATCAGCTCAAGATCTGCTGCAGAAAAACAGCTTTAATTGGTACTAAGGGGGAAGAGAAGCAGAAGGGGCTGCACGCTTCACCACATTTAAGAGAAAATACTTGCGAATGATCAAGAATTGCATTCAACCCAGCTTCTCCATGCCAAAGGCATATAATGCTTAGAATGTCACCTTCAGGTCTTTTATAACATTATGTCTTTTGTGCAATAAAACACATGAAAGCTTAGATTATCATTAAGTATGCCCCGGTTTAAAAGACAATTAGCACCACCAAGGAAAGGCGTGGAACTACGTCTCTTAGGTCACTTGCAGCAATGGCTCTCAGTTGCATGAAGATAAATCAGCCCGTCTCAATAAAATCACGAGCTGTAATATTTCACAATGGTCTATCAATAATACAGAGCCTTGAGTTTAATCTCCTAAATGCAGTGCTTTGCAGCTGAAAGACTGAAATAGCAACTGTCAGAATGCTGTTGAGCTACAACTGGGATCTTGCATTACATGGCAAAAAGAAACACTACAATGTGCAACCAACAGTGCAGCCCAGTCCTTTCCAGTTGGCAATTACGTCATTTCACCAAGGCCACAAGAAACCTTCACTAAAATTAGGATGACATAAATGGCCTCTCTGACACATTAGAGGAAACCAGGGATGCCCCCCTCTTTCTTCTCTGTACTGTCAGGGTTCTTCACTGTTTGTGTTATTTTAGAAGAGCTTTGAGACATTAGCTCCTGTTGTTGCTCTAGCTTTGGAGACATTTCGCAGCCCATTAGCTGCTCTTTCAGGCCCAACCGCTACTCAAAACCAGTGAAAGAGAAGGATGGGGGAGGGCAGAGAGAGAGAGAGAGAGAGAGAGAGAAAACAACTGTACACAAAGCATTTCAATAGGCACATCTGATATGGATGTAGTGACTTTACATTAAAAAAAGAATATTTTTTCCCACTTCAATTATTCAACTTTGAGAATTTGGTGTGCTTGTTTTCCAATAGTTAGATAACAGTTAAACTCCCCTTCCACTCAAAAACAGATTTTGCTTTTATTTAATTTCATTTCACTTTGTTATTCCCTGATTTCTGGGCAGATGATGTCAAATGAGTTTCAGACTTCAAGAGTATTTTGGAAGCCAATCCCAGGAACAATAAGTAACTTAAATAAAATATGCACAGTTGGTACTTCCATGTTAAATTAGGGGAGGCTTTCAAAAATATTGAATTTTTCAGTGAGGGGAGAAAATGTTGATGTCCTTCTGAGAAATTCAAGGAGAAGCTATTCTGCATTTACGTATTTCCCGTCATATATGTACTGTTACAATGGTGAATGCTCACATTAAACAAAGTTCAAAATACAGTAGGTCAGCATACTATATGTTCATGTAATCCCTATGATCCAAAAGGTCAGGCTTTGGACTCGGTGTTTTCTACTGTAGGCTGTATAATTCAAATGAGAGGGCATAGCCTTAACGTGACCATCTCAGGCATCTCAGCTAGGCATGGGAACTGTGAGTAGGGATGCCCCACATACCTGCTGTTGAACTCTTCTGTTTGCAAGGGGCAGCCAATCAGAAGAAGACTGGCTTAAAAGGAAATGGAAGTGAGCGAAAATGGCTTATTTCAGATGGTGGATAAACTGACGGCCTGCACTATACACTAAGAAAAAAGACTGTAATAAAATCTGTTAATCAGCACGAGTGAAGGTCACTAATTATCTTGTATCAGAATTTTTTTCATCCGTAAATCAAAGTGTAAAAATAATGCTTTGTTGCTTTAAATGAGGTACTGCTGAGAAAAGGCAATCAAGTCTTCTTTAGAAAACAAATGACATGGACTCAACTTTGGGGAAACACAGCCCTATTAATTTGACCACAGGAATGTATTCACATATAGTAGTTTTGTAATCTTGAGTCTTTAGAACATTTTTCTAAAAAAGACAACCAGAAGAGATGGTTTGAAAATTAGTGATTAATATGCTTTCTGCTTCAAGACAGAGTTAAGGTGGTTTAGAGTGCAGTTGATGGGGTTGTACAATTTGCACAGCTGGCAGAAAAACCATAATCAATCTGGAGATTATAGATAAGGGCACTAAAACCACCCAAGCACAGCATTTTCTCTTATCACAATTACACCTTGCCCTCCTGCCTCAGGTACAGCCAATTAAGTAAGGAGAGGATATGCTAGTTGGCACTTCACACTGAGGAGGTGTATCAGGTGACTAAAAACACGCCACGTTCCTGCAAAGGGAACAGAGCGAGCTTGTTAAGCACAGTAGGCACAAGGATGGAACTCAAGTATGTTTTTGCACTACAGGTATATATGCTGTGTGTTCATGTTCATTTAAAGTCACACTTGTAGAAAAACCAAAACTAAAAGTGTGAATTATGTATGCTCTGCTGAGTGATAAGCAATCTACCGGCTGGCTTTCTGCTGACTGTGTTTCATAAAGGGACCAAGGGCACACAGACCTTGCCCTAAGAATGCCACCTCTCACTCTCTCAGCTGCTTTTGAATCCATTCATTACTTGCCTCTTCCTTTTTTGCCTTTCATTTTGGAAAATCATTCACATTATGCGACTACTCAGCAGTACAGAAAAGAAAAGTGTATTTGTGCGAGAGGAGAGAACTCATACGTTTGTTTTAATGTGAGAGCGGCAGGGTAGTTAAGAGAGGCAGAGATGAGGTCAACATCAGGATTACACTCAGAATGAATACAAATCTTTGCCTATTGTGACTTCTTATTCCCTGCTCTTTGTTCAGGCCTAACTGGATTGGAAAAAAGCACCGCACGGTTGCTAGCTTGGCAATGAAAAATTGATCACACAAGCTTCTCTGAGCTGAATATCATCGTCTCCTCCACCAGCAAATAGAGGTTAGCCAGGCACACAAAAATAAACCTAAAGCGCTTGATCGAAACCACAACTTTGCACCTCTTTTCCCTCCTGCCACTTTGATGCTTCAAAGACCAGACACACTTGTTGTGCCTACACTGTGTGATGTCACCACACTGGTTCGGCTTAACAGTTTCATATAATTATATCCATATTATTTGCGACAAAGACATATTTTTTGTAATTCTTCCTTCGTATACCACTACAGTAGTTTTTAAATCAAACATTCAAAATGTGATTCAAGTGCAGACCTTCTGCGTTAATTCTAGGGGTTTGACAAAAGTACTGTTTTGACTGTTTGGAAATTACAGTAATTTTTATACACAGTCCCCCATTTCAGAAGCAATGGGACAAACTAACATTATTTTAAATATAAGGATTGTTTTTATTACTTGGATGGAAATCTTTTGCATTCAAGAATTCACAGACATCACCAAATGCTGTGTTTTCTCCCTTGAGATGCTCTACCAGGCCTTTAATGCAACCACCTTGTTGCTGCTTGTGTGTGGGTCTGTCTGACTTCTATTTTTGTATTTAGTAACTGATTTGGTCATTTAAGAAAATCCCATTTGTTTGCCTTGAGAAACTTGAGTTGCTTTTCCAGAATGATTTGGGTCATTATTTACACTGTGAAGCACCATCTGATCAGGTTTGCAGCATTTGGCTGAATCTGAGCAGAGTATAGCCATGTACGCTTTCAGAATTCACCCTGCTACTTCTATCTGCAGCCACATCATCAATACATCCTAGTGACCTGGTTCCATTGGCAGCCATACTTGGCCATTCCATAACACTGCCTCCACCATGATTGACAGATGATGCTGTATTCTTTGGATGTTGCTGTACCATTCCTTCTCCATAATTCTCTCTCTCCATCACTCTGGTACAAGTTCATCATGCTTTCATCTGTCCAATAATTTTTTTCGAGAACTGAGCATGTCTAATTTGGCCTTCCTGTTCTTGATGGTAGACTTTGACATTAAATAATGAAGGGAAAGGCCTCACCTGTCCATGAAACTGCTTGTCCATCAATTGTCCTATTTCTCAGTTCTTTTTTAGCAAACCCAATGAATTAAAGCTTTAAAGTGTGCACTTCAGTCACAATTTGACTGTTTGGTTTAAAATCTGCTGTGGCAGTTCACAGAAGCAGATTTACAAAAAAAGCATAATTGTCCCAAAACTAATGGCCCTAAATGTACCTGATGGGGTGAAGAGCAAGTTCAGCACAAAAAGCAACAACATACAGTAGTCTTACATTGCCAGTAAGCAAATCTGTATCCAGTACACACATACGTAGGAAAGAAAGAAATCTAGTAATGCAGATAGACTCCCACTTTTAACTTTTCGATACAGGGATAGGACAAATCACAGGAACACACTGATAACAGCACAAAAGACAGGGGTCAAATTCAAAATAGAGACTGCCAGTGGGGAATCTATCGACGTTCTTTTTAAACTGCATAGAGATGTTTCCCCTACAGGTGGAAGGAGGCAAAGTAAAAAGGATACCCCTTATTGGCTCCTTATTGAATACTATTGGAGCCAAAAGGGGGTAAATTGACTAAGTAGGTCAAGGCAAAATGCATGCAGTGAAAATATGCTAAATTCAAATTCTGATAGGCCACATGGGTCTGTGGATGCTGCTTTCATAATTGCTTTCTCTTGATGCTTCTCTCCTCATTTCAACATTTGCTATGACATGCAATGTGATGGAGAGGAAAATAGCTTCCTGGTGATGCAAATGATGTTTGTGGCTCGGCGCTCCCCCACTGAGACTAACATCTGAGAATGGTTCCTTCCACATCAACGCAAACAGCCACTACTCTGTTGCTGGCGAAATCCACACATACTGTAAATGGCTTGAAATCAAGGGAGTGTGTGGCTGCAGTACTCACCACGTTCACTGGACAGGGTGGTATCTGTCACACAGAGAGAGAAAGGTGGGGAAGAAAAAGGGCACGGGGAAAAGACAGAGGAGATGACGATTAGAACATAATAGGTTTCAGTAAAAGTGGCATTACAAAGTCACCGTTAAACAAGAGAACAAAACAGGTCAATTTCTTAGGATTAATGGAAAGTCACAGGCAATAGCCGGACAGTGACATATACAGAAGGTAAGGCTACTATTGGAGAAAATTTGCTGTCACAACTGCGCAGTCTCTCACATTTGTCTCTGTCTATTATCCAGGCAGCACCATTTACCCAGAATACAGTTTGTTTTCTTTCTTATACTTCTTGTCATTGCCTCAAGCAGCGGGATTCATCATTATCTTCAAATGCTTGTTGTGATGTCTATATTGTTCTTTTGCTCACTCAATGAAACACAGGGAAATTGCAGAACATTGCATATTCACATTACACACACTTATACATGTCACTGTGGGCAATATTTATTCAGACTTTGGCACGTCAGCTGGGTGACAGAAAGACGAGAGGCAGCCATGGATGCTCTTGTCATTTTTCTCATGGTTGCCTGCCCTCCTCATGTCCTCTAGTAGAGTTGCTTAGTGAGATTTGATCAAAAGCAATCACCAAAGCACAAATCTGCATTCATGGCTTACATTTTTATCCTAGACAGCCTTAAAGTGGAATACTCTGAGATACAAGTGTATTCTAGGTTTCAGGACACCTTACACTACCCTTAATCCAAATGATAAAATTCTATATGAGTTCTAGAAAATATCTCCACATTTATCTTATTAATAGAATTTAAATAACTTTCACATTAGTTCCATAAAGCAGAACTGTATTTTTTACATCTTCCTGCATTCTGGATGCTTGTGATATTCCTACTGCTCCTTTCTTAATGTGTCGTCACTTCCGCTTTCTCACGCTGTCAAACTCTCCACACATCCTCAGTTCTGTCCTCGCCACTTTGATATAAAAACTTTCCTATTTTGACATGTCGCTTCATAGAGTTTAAATGCCATTTTTCCCCGAAACTCTGTATTTCAACAGTGTTTACTTTGAAATGATCTTAGGTGAAACTACTTACTTTGTTTACAGTAAACTGCAAAACTTCCTTCACATGCAAAACAAAAGATACTGGAAGGCATACTCCCTCTAATGATCAAAACACATTAAACAGTAGCGCACAAAATATGGGACATTTGGAAAATGCCTCATATCCTAAATGTAATCACTTCTTGAAACCTGCCAAGATGCATTTTTCACACTCAGACCAAACCAGCTGTTGAATGCAGCTGTTATTTAATGTCTGTCCAAGTCAAATTTGTGGCAATTTGTTCCCATTTTTAATCTGAAATGTGCAAATTCTAGTGTACATAGCTTATGCATACAAAGTAAAATATATTTAATTTACTAAAAGGTCTGGTAAGCATAAGGGCCTTTAAGTTTGTTCAACTGTTGCATATAGTGTCTAGCATCTGCAAAAATTATTAAAATATGAATGCAAAATATTATCCCCAAATGAACAACAGTCTTCTACACACTGGTTATGTTACACAGATTTCTTTTCAACTTTTTCTTTTTTAAAATATTTTTATATACTTGTCAGTTTTCTGTGAGACTGCAGTACAAGCTTGTGAGATCAATGACAGCTTTTGGCCTCCTTGGTTTTAGTTACTATGATCAAAATGCATAGATGCCAATGAGCTGTACTCTCTTCCTCACTATAAATCCATTCAAGTTTATCTTAAAATCTCTGCAACTTTTTGACATGTTTACAAAAAAGCAAACACATCACTATCTAAATGAGAGTTTTGCTTGTAGACGGTCTGTCTCCATTCCCTTTCTACATGTATAAAGGCACCCCACTCCATCCCAACAGAACTTCACTTCGCACATGTTCAATTATTCATCTCCCTCTGTCAAGAATTCAGCCTTGCTAGCACTTGCCAGTATCCCCCACAAATTGGCAGGCAGTCTCATATTTGGCATATGGTGCAGAGCAGTGCTGCTTTTCCTTCCGTCTTCAGTTGGCCTGCTAGCACTCCCTAGGAGCACAGTAATACACATCGGCATACACACACATGTGCACACAATGATGCACCATGTCTGTCAGTTTTGTGAGACAACCTGCTCCACTGAGTTGTTGGGAATTTGCCCACAACCTCTCTGCAACAGGTTTCAAGGTTTCCAGCAAAAGCACAACAGCAATGATTTCTTCCCTGAGACCTCAGTATGTATTCCATTTGTGGCCCTGCAAACCTACACAAGTGTTCTCACTAGATCACTTAATAAGCTGAAGCTGAATGGCAGATTGTTGGGGTCGCCAATCTGCACATCTCAGTGATGCCACAAAGTTAATTGTACAGTCAGAAAGATGTTAATCAACCACGTTCGCAACTGTACTGTCCTTTAGAAGAGCACTAGCTGGACAGATTACCTTAAAACACTTGGCAAAATTAAGCACTCCAGAACCTTTCATGTAGGCCTATTAGGACAGCAACTGAACAGGGAAATCACATGTGTATACTCTATATGGGCAAAAGAATTGTGCAGCACCTTATAATTAATTAATTGATTTGGATGTTTCATTCAGTTCCATTGCCAAAGGTGTACAAAATCAAGCACCTAGCCATGCAGTCTGCCTTTACAAACATTTGCGAAAGGTTCATTCTGAGCAGCTCACTGAATTCAAGCAAGGTATTGTGATAGGATGCCACTGTTGCAAAAAGCCATTAGATGAAATTTCTTCCCTTCTAAATATTCCACGATCAATTGGATTATCAACATAGTTTATAGCATCAGCAGAAAAAAACAGTGTTCCAGGAGCTTCGGAGCATGGGTTTCCATGGAAGAGCAGCTGCATGTAAGCCTTACATCATTAACTGCAAAGTTTGGTGGAGGAGGGATAATGCCACAGGGTTGTTTTTCTAATGTTGGCCTATTCCCTTTAATTCCAGGGAAAGGAAATCATGATGCTCAGCTTACTAAGTGATTTTGGCCATACAGTATCTATACTGTACTTCCAAGTTGTGGGAATAGATTAGGGAAGGTCCTTTTCTGTTTGAGCGTGACTGTGCCCCAGTGCACAAAGCATTGTCCATAAAGGCATGGTTAGATGAGGTTGGTGTGGAAGAACTTGACTGGCCTCCACAGAACTATGACCTCAACCCCACTGAATACCTGGGGGACGAACTAGAACAGAGATTGTGAACCAGGCCCTTTTGTCTAACATCAGTGCCTGGCCTCATAAATGCTCTTCTGGAGAAATGGTATAAATTTCCCACAGACACCTTCCAAAAATGTGTAGAAAGCCTTCCTAGAGTGGAAGCTGATATAGCTGAGAAGGGGGGACTAGCTCCATATTGATGTCTATAGATTTAGAATGGGATGCCATAAAAGTTCCTGCAGGCCTAATGTGTAGATGGCCCAATAATTTTGTCCATGTAGCGTATGTGAGAGTTTATTTATGTGTAAATGCAACAGTTGGGTCTATGATGTTAGCATGAAAGGTAACATTAATGCATTCAACTGCTGTCTTCTTTTGCCTGGCATTTTGTTAACAATTAAATACACCTATTAGTGGGTGGGATATATTAGGCAACAAGTGAATATTTTGTTCTCAAAGTTGATGCATTAGAAGCAGGAAAGATCAACAATCATAAGGATTTCAGCTCCAATACTGCAGCTCTTGTAGGGTGCTCCTGGTCTGCAGTGGTCAGTATCTATCAAAGGTGGTCCAAGGATGGAACAGTGGTGAAACACTAGGTGTGGAGCTTGGCTCTCTGACAGTGGTGTCAGAAGTGCTGTCCAAGTTAAGGACGACATTGGAAATCCATCACACCCTCTCTATGATGTGCTGGACAGGCACAGAAGCACGTTCAGCAACAGTTTCATTCCACCACAATGCACCACAGAACGCCACATTCCTACCTGTGGCCATCAAACTCCAATTCGTCCTTGAGACACCTTGGTCAATTTTTTTTTTTCTAATTGCCACATCTTGTACATATTGTATATAGTGTTTAACTTTGGAGTTATTTATGTTATATATATTGCACTTTATTCACACATGTTTTTTTTATCTTAATCTTCATTTTCTGCCTTTCAAATTTATATTTATTCATATATAGCTGAGCATTTGTAACAAAATGCAAATTTTCCCCCCTGAGATGAATAAAGGATTCTTATTCTGATTCTGAACGGGTGGCATGGTCAAGGCCAAAGCTCATTGATGCACGTGGGGCATCAAAATTGGGATGATACCATATTAGGCAGTTGGTCATAATGTTATGCCTGATCAGTATATATAGCACTCTTCTACTCTAACTGAGCACTCAAAGCCCTTTTTACTACAAGCCTCATTCACAGACACATACACACACACACACACACACACACACACACACACATATATACAGCACTTTATCCTATGCCTTTAAGTGCATTCAGGTGTCATGTACACACTTACACAGATGCATCTGGAGCAATTTGGGGTTCAGTATATTGCCCATGCACACTTTAGTGAGGCTAGAGGACCCAGGGACCAAACAACCAACTTTCTGATTGGTAGATGACCCACTATACCTCTTGAGCTACAGCCACCCCATAATATGAGCTACAAATACTTGGAGTTATTTTCACAATCTAAAAGAAGTTCTTTTTTTTAAATCTTCAATAGCTTGGAAGTACACTTCCTGAAGGCAGAAAGAAGAAAAAACTGTTTTGCTGTATCACGGTAAACTGGTGCATAGAACATTTGCACATATTGTACTGATAATTCAGACATGTCAAAACAGGTTTTGTTCTTTTTTTTTGTCCTTTGTCAAATGCTGGTAGTTATGTACCGACTAAATCACAATACTAAAATAGATACATAAATACCAAGTAAAGCCTTGTATTCTATCAGGGCTATTTTGAGTTAAATAAGCAGCACCAAAGCACATATGTGGCCAGTCACAGTAATGATTTTGTATTGTGTCATATTTGCCCACAAGCAATTCATTCATTTTCTTCCACTTATCCAGTTCAGGGTCGCGGGAGCCTATCCCAGCTGTCATGGGGCAAAGGGTGGTGTACACCCTGGACAGGTCACCAGTATGTCGTAGAGCCAACACAGAGAGATGGACAAGCATTCACACCTACCAGTTTAGAATAGCCAATTAATATAACCCCTTTGTAAGTCTTTCGACCGTGGGAGGAAGCTGGAGCACCTGGAGATAACCCACACAAGCACAGGGAGAACATGCAAGCTCCACACTGAGGAGCTAGCTGGCTGCTGGAATTGAACGTGGACCCTCTTACCGTGAGGCGACAGTGCTAACCACCGCACCACCTCTGCCCTCCGGCAAATAAATTTCTCACCAGTATGCTGTATTCTCCTCTTTACGGCAGTCATTTGTTTTCTTTTAAATTTATTCAACACATTTGACCTGTTTCTTTCAGAATTTGACTGCTGTTGTGACAAGAACTCATCAAAGCAAGTGATAACAAGCTCCTACATATTACACAACTCAACCAAAAGGTCACAGTTACACATTTTCTTTATCAACGACATAAAGAAAACATTTTGAGGTCTCTAAAAAAGTGCAACTGAAGTGGCATTGTCTGTTTGATAAACTTTCTTTTTGCGCTTGTCCATAAAAGTTTAGCATTCATGGTTATTATGCGTGGCGTTTTTACATTTAAAAACGTCTTTATTTCACAAGTAAAAGACTGAAAAATATATGTGGATTAAAAACTTTTTATACATAAAAAAAGTTACAAAAACACAACTGTATGCCTTAAAAAGATGCACTTACACATTCTGAAAGGCAGTCCAAATGTTCACAACATCTGAACATGCTAAATGTCACACACGCACCCTTCCACCTGCTCTATGTGTGAGTCTGGATTGATGTAATCATGTCTGTTTGCATGCAGATGCGTTCTTATGCCAAATCTTCTTGTTGCCCTTGTGATGACTAATAACCGGAGAGCAATTGCAGCTAATAAATAATACATTTAAGAGTCTAATCAAATTCAACAAATGAGTATGTCTAGAAAACTATTAATCAGAGTGCAAACGTGTATTTACAAATATAACACTGGCACAAACAATCAATTATTCATAAAGTGAATGCTGTGTAAGTGGGCTTCTTCCCGGGTGAGATGCTGCCATAATTGGAGTGGGACTACAGGAGTGCTGGCTGTGTGTGTGTGTCTTATGTGTGTATATGTGGGTGCATGTGTGCCAGTGTGTATCAGAGTTACCACACAAACACACACACTCAAACACTTCTCCCCATGCGCCAAAGTTCCCCCAAACACGACAAGAGCAGGCAGAGTCGGCTCATTACTGCCTAATGAGTTGTCTGATTAGAGCTGAATATAAAAGCCTTATTGTCAAGCACTGTATGTTTATTTTGATTAATTATTGTACTGAAGTGACTGAATGGAAGCACAACGACATGGAGCATTAACGTTTTGTAGTAATAGGGCCTTTGTGAGGAGTGTAGTTGCATATTCAACTCTCAATGCACTGCATAAAGAATGGCTACCGCCTAAAGAGGTTTTATTGTGAACTAACAGATATATAGTCTTAACTTACATTTACTGCAATTCAAACTTAAACTCCTGCCAGCAGATACTCATCCCTAGTAATGGCCAGCAGCTTCTTGCCACGCCGGTAGCTTACACTAGAGAGGGTTAGCCTTTGCATGCGTGTCTTTGGATTCTTCTCCCGTTTGTTCCCAAAACAATGAGAAAATATTTATAATAAACCAGTGTGGATTTATAAAGACAGTGCAAAACTCTTGTTCCACTAGATGTGTGTGGCTGTTGGCAGAGATTAGCATTAAAGTATCCTTGACAGCCAAAGGTATTGCAAGCAGCACTTAATCAATATTTTCAACTATGAATCAAATAGCTATGTTCAAGGGGTCCCTTGCACAGAGGATCATTACCTAGTTCTGCAGTTTACCTTAATTGTCTCACAGTTGCTCGTACGGCCTGCAATATTCTTGTTTTGGTGTGCACTGTCACCACTCTCATACACCATTTAAGTGGCTGTTTATGGCAAAACAGCCCTAATAATGGCACTGCCTGCCTAATACAAAAAATGAGAAGTTAGCTAACAGTGACACTAGATGATATCAAACAGATGGCAATACTGGTCTCTCTGTTGGTTTTGTAAATAAGAAACCATTTGTTTACATTTCCTTGAGGTTATAATACAAAATGCTAGTGTATTAGGACTGAAGGATTTAGGCATTTTACAAATACTTATGAATGAAAAGGCCCTTCCCAGAGTTTATCATTATACATCGCATTATATTAGCAGATTACTATTATTGACTTTCCAAGTATAGCATTTTACTGTTGCCGGTTGAAAGTGAAGCATGCCTCGTGTGTTTTCAGAGCCAATCATCTGTTAATTTGTCTGTCAGCAGGGTTGCACAAAAACTACCAACACAATTTTTATGAAAATTGGTTGAGAGTTGGAGCATGGCGAAAGGAGGGACAGGAAAAATCAATTTAGTTTTAGTGTGGATTCAAATTACTTTCTTTTAAACTGTTAAACTGGGTACTGACCTTGGCAGAAAACTACCCCCTCTGAGTGCCCTTCTACTTTCACCTGCTTTATACGCTATTAGGTAGATTAACCTATGTGTTCTTTCATAGTGCAGCGATTTACATTTTTGCCTCACATACAAAGGTCCCCAGTTGCAGACACAAGTCCAGCCTTGGGGTCACAAGCTGATGTACTCCTAGTGCTGATCCCAAGCCCAGATAAATTAAAGGGGTTGTGTCAGGAAGGGCATCTGATGTAAAAATCTGTGCCACATTACCTATGCAGATTCATCTTCTGTGATCACCCCTTGGGGGGAAAAGACAGAAGATGAAAGTAACTTGTATCTGCTCATGCTCCTGTGAAGTTCAGGATCAGTTTTAAAACACTGTTGCTCACATGAGTGTGTCTATGGACTAGCTCCAGGTTGTCTGTTGGTCTTTTATAATTCTATGACCCATGCCAGTCACTCAGTTCAGCTGATCAGTAGCATTTATTAATTCTGAATTTCCAGTTGACTCTTACAGCTGACCGGGCATTCTCAGCAGGCGGAATCGCCTCGCTCTTCAAATTAGATGTTTTACCTCACTAACAGAATTCAAATCCCAACTGTAAAAATACCTATTCTCACTGGCATGTACTATTTCAGATCAGTTCTTATTTCAAACGAAGCGAAAAGAACAACTTTTATTAATCCCCAGCTGGGGAAATTCCAATTGCTGACACTCCTTACAGACTGAATGTACACACACACACACACACACACACACACACACACATACACATACACACACTATTCATGCAGTGAGGGAGGTAGGCACGGAAGGCTGCCATTTCAGGCACCAGGAAGCAATGTGGGGGTTCGGTGCCTTGCTCAAGGGCACTTCGGCAGTGCTCAGGGGTTGACATCTTTTGACCTGGTCCACCTCCACATATGGGTTACTTTTATTAGTATGATTACTTGCAAATTTTTTGTTGTACTAAAATTATTTTCATTAGTGCTGTGCAGCACTTTGGTCAACATATGTGTTTAAATGTACTATATAAATAAACTGACTTGTCTTGTTCCTAGGTAGCACCCAACTTTACCTATTTGCTAGTTGTTAATGTTTTCTTTGGAAAAGTCAATGTAAATAGTACCACAATAAATAAAAGAAAGTGGAATCAAATTTTTAGTGTTTTCCCTCTAAGGTTTAGCTGGGCAGAAGTCGAAAAGAGAAAAACCCTTTACACATAGTGTATACTTTATAACACTCATTGTGAAAAAGTAAGAAACGCCAACACTTTAAAAAAGAAGTGTTAACTGTAGGAAAAGAAACCATATTTTGAAGGTGTGAGCAGTGAGACACACAAACATGTGTGTAGTGGAATGAGTAATGACTCCTTCTTGGCTATCAGAAAACCACATGTTGAGAGTTTAGCCTGATGTCACAGATTTACAGGATGTTTGCAGAGTGCTATTGTTTGTGAATCAAACACAGGAATGCTCTTGGGGCTTTGGTGACAACATGTATTTTGCAGGCTGGCAATATCTCTGTGTTCTGCTGCAGAGTATGAGATGATTAATAACAATGGGAGATGCATGACTTTCTCTCTTGACTGTAAACTAAAAAGGAATGCCTGAATGGTAAAGATTAGTGTTGTTCACATGCATTCAAAAAAGTGAAATGAAAAAAAAAAAAAAGAGTATGCAGGTGAAGTAGCAAGCTTTTCTGTGTATTGTCTCGGATGCACGTCTCTTAACAACTAGATTTTTACTGAACCACTGACCACATCCAGATAGAAAAAAATTGATTAATTCCAAAACGTTATTAAGGGTAGAACATTTGATTCTGCTGTTGAATAAGTCCTCTTTTCTCTCCCATAATCTGCCTCTTTCTCTCTCTGCAACTCTTCTGTCCGTGAGCAGAATGCTATTGGTATTGTCAGAGGAGGGACTGTATTGCTTGGCCTGTTGCTCTGTACACATTTTAAATCAGAGGTAATGGGGCACTTCAGAAGACTGCTGTTTCACACACCCAACTGCCAATACACTGTAATCACTAAAGGTCCTTTTTCTTCAAAGATAACCATTGCTTACTTGCACTGCACTCAAACCTACAAAGCTACACTTGAGATGTATTGACAATAACTTAGTGGACAGACAAGGATCGGCTCTCGGTGACATTTTGACATGTAGCGCATATTATGCAACACTGGTAACTAATGTGTCTACATTAATCTTATTTGCCACATTGTCTAAAATAAAAAGCTCCAAAGAGACTTAGAGTATTTCTCTAGAGCTACAACAATCTAAATGTTCTACATCAGAGTGCCTGGCATATGCTCATCCATTAATTTCCCCAGTTATGAGACACTTATTAAGGTGTCTTATTCAAAGGTGTCAGTGCTCCCAGCAGACTCGACTCTAATATGTAAGTCACACATGAGACTGACTTAAAGGAATCTAATTTGTTTTTCTGTAAATATTCTTACAGTGGTGAAAGCTCATATTAAACATTGCAAAAATTTCAAAAAATGTGGTCAGTGTATGTTCAAGAAATTTCTATGCATGAAAAGGTCAGGCTTTAGACTGTTCTAATTGTTTAGTTTTTTCTACTATTGGCTCTGTATGATGTAAATGAGATAGGGTATACCCTCTCTCATTATGCCATATTCAAAGATATATCCTTTAATATGGTAGATGAACCATATTTAAGTTGCACCAAGGCCCAGTGTATGATACAAAAATGAACTGTTTATCATGCAAAGGGGCAGCAAAACCACAGGCAGTAAAACCACCTCGATCAAGATGGATCATATTGGCCCTCTCGATGGGAAGTTTGAGTACAAAAAAGCCCACAACAAACAAGACTTACATAAAGTAGTTTACACACTCTGCAGAAAGGAGTTTTCCTTTTACCAAAGCACAACCATTTTAAAGTACCACATCTACAAAAGGGATATATTAGTCGAGGATTCTCAGTCACAGGTAAAATTGTACATGAGAAGCAGTCAGCTCTACGTAACTCTTACATAAATGTTACGTGAACGTGTTAGTCTGTCTCAGCAGCTGACTAAAAGATGAGTACAGTAAGAAGGCCACATTAATATGGATATTTATTTGGATATATATTTGATTAAAAAATGTGGTTGGTTAATATGATTAATCAAGAGAGAGAGAGAGAGAGAGAGAGAGAGAGAGAGAGAGAGAGAGAGAGAGAGAGAGCGAGCAAGAGGGAGAAAGAGAGAGATAGAGATCAACCAATCTCTGTTGCTGTTGCTCTGAGGTTTACTGGTCTTTGTGGATTTAGCCAACTGAATTCAACAAGATTTGGGCAGATATTACATGAGCTATCATGGTGGATTTCCAAAACCTAGACAGTACGAAGCCAGTCTAAAAAGTAGAATTTGGCAAGTTAATCTAATCAGAATAATCCGATTAATTGTAAATTGAGGTCCTTGATGTAATATTCCATCAACCATGAACATTACAGTCTGACCTGCACCAGTCCAGTATAGTACATTACAATGAAATGTACCACAGTACTAAACTTCCCAGTTTTTCACCAAATTCCTTGGTGTTCATTTAGCAGAGAACCTCACCTGGTCACTCAACACCAGCTCAATCACCAGGAAAGCCCAGCAGCGCCTCTACTTCCTGAGGAAGCTGAGGAAAGCCCATCTCCCTCCCCCCATCCTGACTTTGTTTTACAGAGGGACCATCGAGAGCATCCTGAGCAGCTGCATCACTGCCTGGTTTGGGAACTGCACTGTCTCGGATCGCAAGACCCTTCAGCGGATAGTGAGGACGGCTGAAAAGATCATCGGTGTCTCTCTTCCCTCTGTCATGGACATTTACACCACACGC
>VUQH01049380.1:12208-45953 GCA_015106775.1 Etroplus canarensis | reverse complement strand
TTTGAAAATTTGGGGGGGGGGGGGCAATTGTAATATGGAGACGCACCACCAGTGTGTGGTGTCTCTTCACACCTCCTCCTCAAAACCCTCTGTGTCTCAGGTGCAAATAAAATTGAGGGGCAGATAACAGTGAGGAGTGCTACTGCAGCTCAGCTGGTTGAGGTAGCTACCCATATACTGAAGGCTAGAGTCCTTGCTGCAGGGGATTGGGTTTGTGTCTGCCTTAGACCATTTGCCGTATGTCATTTCCCTCATTCTCTTCCTGCTCTCCTGTGTACACTCTCTACTGTCCTGTCAAATAAAGCCTAAAAAAGGATGAAAATGAAGCTCTGCTCAGAATTAAGTTTCTTATGTAATTATATACAATGTGGACTACATTCTTTATTCCGATTCCTGAGTGAGAAATGCTTCCTACATTCTAATAGCACAGCCCTTTTGTTTCAAACACATTTCTTTCTACGAGAGAGATATTCATTCATTAAAAATTTCTCGCATGAAAAAGGCTCAAAGCTGAACTGTGCCAGATGTAAAAAAGCCCTGTTTCTGTGCAGGTTTTCATTGAAGACCTGCGTGCTGAGTTTGTGAAGGACTTCATCTGGCCTGCAGTTCAGGCCAATGCTGTCTATGAAGACCGATACTTGCTGGGCACTGCAGTCGCACGGCCTTGCATCGCCCGGCGTCAGGTTGAGATTGCACGCAGGGAGGGGGCCCAGTTTGTCTCCCATGGTGCCACTGGAAAGGTAAGTCAGACACTGGACAATATGACTACAGCCTCTGCAAGAAGAATGTCCAAAATCTGCTTATGTGGCAATGTGAATCCCAGAACCTACATAAAATTAAATTGTTTTGAATTTTCTGTTTTCTTTTTCAAAATTAAGCCTTAGACATTGTGAGTATAAGTGAGGGTTCTGCTCCCAGCCTTTTCAAAACACAGGCTCGTTGGATAGGTCTAGACATTTGATTCTAGTTCTTATGCTTGCACAGTTACATTTTAACCTTTGTTATTCAGACTGCAACAGAAAGTTAAAAAGATATGCTCCTTAAAACCATTTATGTTCTTCCTTAATCAGAAACTGTAATTTTCTTCAATTTAGTCTTCCTTCATTGAGTAAAATAGAGGCTTCCTGTGAGTCTGAACCTGATGTTACCATTTCTATTGCCTGAACTTTTTGCTCTGCATGACTCACCAGCTAAATTAAATAAATCACTGCACTTCAAGGGAAAATTTTGATTTGTTCTTTCACTTCGAAGCCACAACAGATATCTGCCTGGTGAGTAGGAGCAGGCAATGGGTGAAAAACCTGACTTCTTGCTGGAATCTATGTGGAATTTAATGACATCTTCTGAAGGTTTTTGGTATATCTGCTGCAATACTTTGACAATCCCTGGCGCTGCTAAATAATTCTGTCTATTACAACAATCGTAGAGTAGAAAAGAGTGTACTGCTTAAATGCTCAGTTTCATGAGTTGTAAGGATTGAAAAAGTGTTGTCTGAAAAAACAACATACGTTTAGTTTAGGAGAATACATATTTTGACTGGTCAGTACAACCTTTGGTCATCTATAATTCAAACGTGCAGACTGTAGCTGTGCCAGGTGAACAAATATTGAGTCTCCATGCCATTAAGTTTCTCAGCATGAAAGGGTATGAAGACAGTACTGAGGTATGACCCTTTAAAATTCTTGATATTCCCATTATGTAGTCTTTTTACTGCAGTTGACCCCTGTTCTAATATTGTCTTTATCTTGCCAAATTAGTGCATGCATAGGGCAAAATTATTGCTATTTTAGGTGTAATTATATTTGGATTTAGACTGAAAGTAGGCAAATCTACTGAGATTACATTTAGAACTTTTAGAACTTTACTTTTGAATATTAAAAAAAATCTTAACACATTCTGTACCTTTTCAAATATATGTTTTCTTGTATTTAGTAAAATTTCCATACAAGCAGATCGTGCACAAGAGCGGTAAAGAAGAGAGTGCAGGCAGTGTGGAGTGGATGGAGACGAGTGTCAGAGATACTTTTGTGACAGAGGGATAGTAGCAAGAGTGACAGGGAAGGTTTAAAAGAGTATAGAGTGTGGCCTGCTATGGTGTATGTTAGGAAATGATAGCACTGATAAAAGACAGAAGATGGAGTTGGAGGTGAAAGAATGAGATTTTTGCTGGCAGTGACCAGCATGAACAGGGTTAGAAATCATACAGTACATCAGGGAGACAGCTCAGGTTGAGTAGTTTGGAGATAAAGCCAGAGAAGCAGGGTTAAGATGGTTTGGACATGTGCGGAAGATATTAGACAAAGGATGTTGGAGATGGATCTGCCAGGCAGGAAAAGAGGAAGACCACAGAGAAGGCTCATGGATATTGTGAAGGAGGACATGCAGTAGTTTGAAATGACAGATGATAATAGCAAGGGATAGAATGAGATGGAGGCCCCCTAAGTTAAAATGCAATATACATATTTTGCCAGTAGATGGAGATAAAAGCCACATGGTAAAGTTGTAGCACAGACTTGGAGTAAACTTTGTAAATACATGTCGCTCTGTGTTTGTAATTATTCTTTCCATAGTTTTGTTTTTCTGAGTATAATTAAGACAGTGCAGCTCCTACCCATCTATTCTTGTTTTGATACTGAAGAAACAGGGCATTACACAGACAAGTAAACAGTACAGGAAAACTGGCTATTTGAATATGTAAACTTAGGATTTGGGCTTTTTTTCTGACATTTTACAGACAAAATAAAAAAACAGGTTATTTTAGAAAATATTAATAAGTCACTAAGAATGTTAGCTATAACCCTGCTGTGCATGTTTTCATCCATTGTTATTTTTTTTAAACTGTTAAAATGGGCACTGACACACCTCACTGCTGATACGTTAAACTGAACTTTAGTATTTTGCAGGGAAATGACCAAATACGCTTTGAGCTGACATGCTTTGCCCTCTACCCTGAAGTCAAGGTGAGTTATTTCTTGTATGGTCGTAATCTAGTCGTACTTTTAAGTAATGTCTAAGCAGTTGGGATGACTCTGTTTGTGTTCTTTAGATTATCGCACCTTGGAGGATTCCAGAGTTTTACAACCGCTTCCGGGGGAGGACAGACTTGATGGAATATGCAAAGGTAACGTCATCAGTTGAAAAATTTTAAAGATTTATTTTGGAATATTGGTTTTCATTACTGATGAATATTTTAACAATTTGAAGATACAGATTCACCTTTTTGGACATTAAATAATCACAGTTAAAATTTACCTGGGCATGATGTATGTCACTGATGTTTGTCCACATGGTCCTATTATATGTTGGTCCTGACCAGTTTTTCCCACTAGGGGGTGGTCATGATGTATAGACAACATCTCTCAGGCTGGCCTGTGGGATACTTGTGAAATTTACAGTTTTAAAACACTGAATTGCTGACTTTTCCTATAAACATATCAAAATGTATTTCTTCATTGGTTCTTTTTAATATGCTTTATATGTAATCACAAAAAACGAAAGCAGTGTGGAGAAATTCACGCCACTTCCATTTTTATTCTTATTTAAATATTCTTTCTTGAATATTTGTATTCAGAACTTTCTCATTGGAGAAGTATACCTCTCTAAGCAGTAATTTTTCAGACAGGATGTAAGTAAACAGCTTCTGTCTCTGTCAAACATGGCATTTAGGAACATGGCATCCCTGTGCCTGTCACTCCTCGAGCACCCTGGAGTATGGACGCCAATCTCATGCATATAAGGTGAGTAGGACTGGAGCGAGGCACCTTCTTTTACTTTTAGCTTTTAATCCAGATTTTTACTTCAGACAAACTTTCTGTTTTCAGTCAGAAATGGACATGGTGTAATTCTTTAAACTGCATTTTTTACAGCTATGAATCTGGCGTCCTGGAGAATCCCAAGGTAAGTTTGCAATGTTAAGATGATGTCCATAAAAATTAAGATGAATCATAGTGGCTTTCTTGCGCTCACTTACATGACGACTATTCTACAGGGATAGGTTGAGACAATAATAATTCGGTCTGGGACTCATCCCAAGTCACTCTGGTCATGCAGACCACTGGACTGCTAATTTTACAGGCTAACCCCGCTTGTCATGATGTCAGATTTTGATTACACATGAAAAAATAGCATATAAGATAAATCACTATGATTTTATAATTGTGATATCTATATATTATATATTTTTGAAAAATGTAAAATAATGCTATCATTCAAATTAATTTTTAATCATCAAGAAAATTTTATTTAAAATACAAATGTAGGAAGGAAGACAGGGTCTTTAACCATAACTATACAAAAGGTATACAGAAAGAGCAATTATTAGAATAATGTATGTTTGTATGTATTCAAATATAATGAATGCTGAGTTTTCAAAGGTGCACCATGAAAGTTGACTGGGACAACACCAATCAGAGCACGAAGACAGGCATACAAAATAATTAGCCTATACTTGAATAAAGTTAGCTAAAATTTTGCAAGGTTTTTACAGTAAAACACCAAGCAAAAAGTGAAAAAAAATAAATCAACACAAACAATCACTGAAACTGATCATGAGTTACAGTCATTTAAAATAGACCACGAGAGAGAGAGGCTTCTTGCCTGTATTTATGTGTCTTTGGGGTGCACACCTTCATGCCATTGAGACTGCAGAGGGAGTGAAAGTTGCACCTGTTGCTTGAATTCAGCACAGTCTGTAAACTATTTGCTGATCAAGCTGAATGCTCACTGCAAGTCAAAATGACTCTAAGGCTTCTGGGAAATATCTCAGTGCTCCTGATGGCCAGTCCACCCCTGCCCTTCATTATTTTTCACATTTTGATCCACTGTGGAGTGTGTGGTGTCCTAATAGTAAAACTGAATGTATATTAAAACTGGCATATTATTTTACAACTGAAGAAATACCTTTGTATGTACAGTATTGTTCTCTTACTGTTTTAAAATAGCACAGGTTAAATAACAAGAAAACTGCTTATCTTAAGTAGTTTTGGACAATGGCATGTTCAATGACAGTGTAACTGTTGAAGGGATTTATTTACACACTGACACCACTGTTTAAAAACCTGTTAAAACAAAACTGATTGGGAGATGACAGTTTGTCCAGGTGGAAAACAATTTAAATACACTTCAAAATGTAAAATGTTTTGCTTAAAATTCTCAGAGATCTGTACCTATTTTTAAAATGTTTTGCACAATTACAGGTATATTTCTTTGTTGACTATAGTGAGTCATCGCCTTTGCATTCCTCTCAAGCACACACAAATATTGTATTTTTATTGTACAGATAAATGTATCATGCATTTGGAGTGACAGTAAACCTTCCTTCCACTCTGCTGACCCATGCCAGCCCTACCAGAGACAAACATGACTCACTCTCCCACAGTGCTGTGGGTGAGTCAAGGGTTTGATCTCTACTAGGGTTAAAGGTCAGTGCAGTACATACAGGTTGCCCCCAGTGACCCTCCCCCCCAAAGCTCCCATCCCTTGGTTGCTGTGCCTGTGTCTCTGTGTCTCCTCACCCTGGGTCCTCACCAGGCCCTGGGAAGAGCCTGGGACACACAGACACTGACTTGTCGTCAGCAACGCTTCGACTAATTCCCGATTTCATGGGAGCCAGGGAGGGGGAAGGGTTAGGGCGTTGTGCCCAGCTGGGGCCTCCTGAGTTCCAGCCCCAACTCCTCGGGACCTCATTGTTCCACTGGTTGCGCCGCCGCAGGCTGCGACGTGGGAGGGGAGCCATTTTATCATGACACCGTGACACCAAAATGTCACCAGTAACAGTAAAGTACAAAGACAGTGCGCCAGACAGATGAGTCCCCAATGGACGGGGTATCATAGGGAGGCGAGGGGTCCTGCGCTGCTGGAGTGAAGATGCAGGGGCAGGGCCACTGTAACTCATAGACCTCTATTGCTCACTCTCTTTCTCTGTCCCTTTCCCACCCCTCTGCTGCCTCTTTAGTGGTTGTCCTGTGGAGAAATGTTTTGAAAAGAATGAGATGAACTGGCATAGCGATGTATGATGATGGTATTGTGTGTGTGTGAGTTCATTTGGGGGGTTTGTGTTGGACCATTTACTCCAATATTGAATTGATTAACAGCATTAAATACAATGAAATATTTATGGCACAGAGGTCTGAAGTGGTAAAAGGATTTGAATACATTACCTCGGGCCTGAAATTTTGAACTTTAAAAGAACTTTAATAGTTGAGTAATTTTCGACAACTTTTTTCTCATAGTTATTTTTTTCCAAGTATGGTTTTTTAATAACAGCATCTAAGAACGCTTTCTAGTTTACCTGAAACAAAAAGTGAATAGAAGGCAATTTAAACTTGGGAGGGGAAAAGTCAACTTCCCACCCAAATTCTCAAACCAGCAGATCAGATTCTGATCTACCTGAAGGTCATCTGATAGAGGTCATCTTGTTCTCTGTATCGGCCCGTCTCTCTCCTCCAGTTACAGCCCTAAAGACTGAGGCTGGACCTCTACTATTCAGACAGCTCCATTCCCCCCACCTGCGGTACAATGGTCCCTCTCTGCTCAACACTGTCAGATTAGGAAATGTCCAAATGGTCGCTCATATGTTCTGCTGTAGATAAGAGTCAGCAGTTCAGGTTACTCTGTGATTAACATTGTATCCTTCCTGATAACCTCAAACGAGGTTATCTACACCACAGTGGACCACAGGCTTTTATTTACTCATCTCCATTTGGCAGTGTGAGTGAAGCCATGCACTCAGGACGACTTCAACTACCTGTTCTCTTGTTTGTACAAGCACATTACATACTACCAGCAAAAAGAAAGAAGATATTAACTAGAAAGGTATTTACAAATATTATAAACTGTCATATGATATTCTAGCTATATAGACCAACATTACTTGGCAACAACAGCTGAGATTTTACTTGCCTTATAGTACCTCTTATGTTCTGACATTCATCGTATGTGATAAACAATTCAGCACTTGTTTGAATGTGTCCACAGCCTCAAGCTTCCTCACTATCCCCACTCTCTTCATCCCTCCACACATGAGCAGTCAGAGCGCACCCTGAGGCAGCTTGACACTCGTCCTGAGTCATTAAAACATCACCTCAGTCTTAATTATAGCCTCTGTCACTGAGTTTCCCTGGGCCCACATTTTTCCTTGATCAGGGACCTGATAGGCCACTACTCCTGTTGACCATGGGTAAAGGAGCGAAACGCCATGCCTCTGTTCACCTGGAGGAAATGAAAACTTGTTTGCTGCTGTTCGCATTGCTTGCTGGAAAGATGGATGGCTGGAAGAGTGCCTGTAGGGGCAGGAAGTGGGCTTGTAGGTGTATGTATACATGTCAGTGTATAGCAAGAGGTCAGTGTTTGTCATGTGCCTTCGCTGCCCTCCGGTCTGATTAGTCTGACCTGTGATACTTAGCAAGTGCTCTCTGTGTCCATCTAAGCATCACCGTAGCTTTGCTTTCACAGAGAAGTGCCTGTTGTCCTCAATAAATTCAGCTGAGGGTCTGACATTATCCGAGGGTGTTATGAATATAAATATCTCTGCAGCACATCCATGAGTATATTGTTTTATTCTTGTCTCAGTTTGCCATCTTTGCATTTTAAAGAGAAGGACAGACTTGAAACGTGGTGATTTAAGCATCATTTCCAATCTGTTGCTCCAAAGATGTTTTTTTTTACCATCCTCTCCTGTTCTCCCAACTCCGCTTTCTCCTCCTGCCACCTCTGCTTCTTTTGGCCCTTTTGGCTTTGATTGAAAACCAATGAGGCGACTAATAAGTGGAAAGATAGAAATTTACTTGCTTTAAGTTCATGCGTCAGCCTTCTTCTTTACTGCCAGGGCCACGTTTAGCACAACAATATCGCAGAAGCAAAGACTGCCAAAGGAGCTGCTCTGTGCTACATGATGGTGTGCTTCACGCCCCATTTCCCACCAATACCCCACCACCCCCCGCCTTCACCATTTCTACCTTTTCCTCTCTTTCAGGGCCACGGCTTTGGGACAGGTCCACCTGCAGGGGGTTTGAATTGAAATGCATTGATCTCTCGCTCACTGGAAACAACCCTATTCCTTTGCATTTCCTTTTTTCTTTGTATCCAATAGTATGTAAGTTTGAGCTCTTAAGGTTTGAGTATGCATGAGTTTTCAAGCGTTACTGAATAAGTATAGATTTAAATTTTTTTTTTTAGTTGGTAAGGTGGAAATTGTTGTCATGGCCTTTTCTTAAGCTAGAGTCCAGTTATGTAGCTGACATTGTTGTTGACACTTGCACAATGAACGGAAGGATAATTTTATACTCAGAAAGTGGAAATTGGAATTTCTGCAAAATAATATGCGGAAAGCCTTAATTATGAACTTCTTGTGAAGAAAAATTAAATTTAAAACCTATAGATGTAAAATTTAAATGAACCAAGGTTTCCTATAGGTTAGCAACCCACCACCTACAAATATTGCTTCAGCTAGTGCCTCTTATGTGCAGTTCGGAAAAACGATTCATTCCGTCTTTCTCACTTCCCTCTCAAAGAGTAAGCATCAAAAGGCTTTTTAGGGCAGTCATTTTGTCCCTCTCCTATTCGCTCTCATTTGGCATCTTTCAGGGCACTGAGGCAGAAAATAAAGGAGAGGGAGACGGGCGCCTTCCCAGTCAATTTTGGTGTTTAGTTAAAAGGAAGGAAAGTGATTGCGCTGCTCGTTTTCTCCTCGTGACAGGCGGCGAGCGGATGCCGATTAGTTATTGTATGACGATTTAGAGTCTGGTAAAGCTTTCCATTTAAATGCACCCAGTAGTTATTTTGCATAGTCCCCCTGCAATTTGCCTCAGCTCAGGAGACATTGGCCATCGTCTTGTCCTAATGCTGTGTAATTGTTGGAGGGGTGCATTGCTGGGCGGGCACGTCAGACCGCCACGCTCTTTTAGGTCCTAACTGTGACTTACTGAAATCGCTCCCGGGTCCCACCAGCTGGAAAATTGACAAATGTCTGTCAACCAGGACAACTTTAGTGGATTTAGGGTGCAGACTTAAAGGTTTTGTTGTGTGATGCCCATTTAGGAAAATTCTTCATTTGAAAATAAACCTAGAGGAGAAACGTCACTCAAAAAATCAGAAGTGGAAAACTGGAAGATTAGAGAAGCGCGAGAGAATTGCAGACACATAGATAGAGTTGGCAGGTCTGAGATGCTCATAGACAGGCAGGATATTATTGAGGAATTGCTGCTGTTCAAATAGGTTCTGTTGTAGTATTAGTATTCTTGGGTGTTTTTTGACTTGTCGAGTATTCACTATTCTTCAGGATGTGAGTCATTTCTTTCTTTTGCCCTTTCCCACTACTTTCTCACTGTGTTCTGCTTTTCCTCGCCTTCCCCTGTGGTGAAAGGCCACATGGGGAAAATGAAACCAAATAGAGGAGAAAAATGGAACATTGATTTTTTTTGTCCTCACTCAACTCATTCTCTCTGTTCTTCTACCCGCCATGTCCTGAGTTGACTGTTCTTACCTCACACAATAGTCTCCACATACTGTTTTTTTTTTTTACGAGATCTCAGAAGGTCCTAGTTCAGGGGTTGACAACTTTAACTACCAAAGCCTTTTTTGAGCAATTTTTGGCCCAAAAAATGAGTATGGGACCGCAAAACATATTTGGGCCTGATACTGAAGGTGACAATCCAGCAAGTAAGATTTGGCCTGTCAAAGCTGCTAATATGGGCAAATATTTAAATTCATAAGTGCATGTGACTACCATACGGTGGGCTACCTATGATTATTTGGTACTTTAACTTTGCATTTTTATAACTGTAATCATGTTTTTTGCTGAATTTATGACATTTACGAAATTATAGACCTAAAATATAGAGACTTTTTTATGAAAAAGTTCATAGGGGAGGAAAAGAAATATATATAATTATGTTGAGGCTGACTGAGTAGCTACAGGTAGGTATACAGGACATTTTGTGTACGTTGAATGAATTTTTTTTTGGTATTAGCATATTTTACAAATAGATGCTCTAAATAAACATATAGCAGCCTGTTAGCTTTAAAAATAGGACTAGGCCATTCTGAATTTTATTTTGACTTAAATCCAGCTGTAGATCAAGCTTACTGGTAAACCAGCAGTGTTGGCAGTGAATGCAATCAAATCAGCCAATGCACTGTTAAATTCCCTGTTGTTTTTGGTGGCTTTTCTTTATTTGGATGTGGAATCCATAGCTAAGGGACTCAAGATTAACCATTTAAGGTTTAGCAAAATTAAGAGGATTAGGCCACACATTTTTACAACTGGGCACTTTAAAGAGTCACAACAATAAAAAATAAAAATAGTTTATTTCCATATTTGTATTCGTCTCATTTTCTGTAGAGCCACATGCAGCTGCAGAGCCGAGATCCTTATCCTGGTAAAGTATATGAAATAGAGAGAATGATTGAGCAATTTTGTGTGTTTTTCAGAGCCATGCTCCAGCTGACCTCTACCTGATGACAAAGAACCCTGAAGACTCTCCCAGTGTCCCAGATGTGCTAGAGATAGAGTTCATGAAAGGTTTGTGTGCATGCTGCAGGTGTCACCTGTTGATTCTTCTGTCAGTATGCATTTATCTTTTGCCCGTTTTTACATCAGTATTAGACACATGCTGAGAGTGCAAACCTCCATCAAGGCCAGGTTTGTTTTACCCCACAATGGTAACAAATCTTTTAAAAATTTCTGGACCATGATCCGGATCACCTTAAAATTTAATGGTTTGTTACTTGTGCCACATCCCACTTCTCAAAAATTTTTCATCAGAATCTGCTGATAGCTTTTTGAGTTGTGTTGCACACAGATAAAGAGAGACAAACCAATGCCAGTGAAAACATTACCTCCTTGGTGGAAGTAACTAGAAAAGCAGAAACCTTTGCCAAAGCTATAGAGCCCCCCATGAAACCATTACACCTGAAACAATAGTAACATAATAATAATAAACCCCAGTAATGTGATTACTCAGAAAGGAGGATGCTGTCCAAGTTAAGGACAGGGACAGTGCTGGACAGGAGGACATTCAACAGCAGACTCATTCCACCACGATGCACCACAGAACACCACAGGAAATCATTCCTACCTGTGGCCATCAACCTTTTCAACTCCTCCCATTAACATCTGGACTTTATTTTTTAATACCTGGACTGTTTTTTTTCTTATTGCCGTATTATATATAGTATTCAGTGTGATATATTATACTTTCTACATTAAGGATAATTAATTTTTTATTTCATTTTCTATATTTTATATTTACTAATTTTACTGTCCTAACTTTGAATGTTTATGGGACAGTTCCACTTTTTACATATAAGTTTATACAGTTTCATTTTCTTATCTTTTGATATCCATATTTATTTATACTTAATGGAGCATCTGGAACCCAAGTAATTTCCCCCCTGGGATTAATAAAGGATTCTGATTCTGAAAACCTAATTCTGGCACTTGGAATCACAGTGATATCATTGTTAGTTTACAAGTAATTCAAGAAAAACAAATTTTTAGTAAGTGGTTTTCTTCGAGTTCTAGCTCTATAACTAATGAAGATATGTAAAATATATTGGCATTCTACTGAATCAGCAGAAATTCAGCTACAATTTCTTGTCAATTGCAAGTCTGTAGAATTATTTATTAACTCACAGTGACATATTACTCATCAACCCTATGTATTTCAAAATTCTGAATCATGAGATTCTAAATCCTGCTTGGCTCCTGAGCAGACTTAAGTATTGCAGACCCTATGGAGATGTTGTACTGTAATTTTTGTACAAATTATAGCAATTATTTTTGGCGCTGAAACCAAATTTCTTTATATTGCCCCCCTATCCCGTAATGGTAATTTTTTTTTTTTAATTCCTGGATCTGGGTCATGATCTGGATTCCCTTCAAAATTTAATGGTTTGTTACTTAAATAACACCCCACCTCTAAAAAATGCCATTAATATCCATTCCAAAGCTTTTTGAGTTATATTGCGCAGAATCAACAGACAGAAAACCAAACACTAGTAAAAATAAAACTTCGTTGAGGGAGGTAATCAGGATGAGCTTTTAGATGGTATGAGGTTTTCTTTTACCCAAAAAGTGAAATGTCACAACTCCTTTCACATGACTGATAAAAATACAGCATTTCATTAAAATTTTGTCAAAATAAATTTCATTTTCTTTTTCTGTGTGCATAGTATACAAGAGAACTTTCATTTAAGACAAAAATATGGCAGAATATTAATCATAATGAGGAAATTTATTTTATGTTAATTCTGTAAATTTTACTAGAAGGAATTTGAGTAATTTTAATGTGTGAACTTAAATATTTTGGGAGACATTAAATGAAAATAGTTTTTAAATTTATTTGAAAAATCCTCTGGCTTACTTTGTGAAATCTCTCACCCATCAAACTTAGATGGATTTTGGTCCATATCATTCCTACATATGATCTGATTCTGAGCTTCAGTGAAGTATTATGAGCTTGGGTACATCCTTAGTCACTGTCCACTTCAGTCCAGTGCTCTTCTTTTTACTTAACACTGATGGTCATAGCTCTAGGGCCACAGATCTAAGGCTGACCTGGTTGCACTTTATCACCATTTCTGACCACCCAGACTTATCCCTAATCTCTCACAGCATTACTTGGTCCCAAGCTGCCATGTTTGGCCTGGGGGCACACACGCAGGCCGGAAGCATTAACTCCAGCTAATACACTGAGCCCTGAGGGGCCAGAGAAACGCTCATTAGATATATTGCTACAAGGGCCAGGCTGAATAGTAGAAAGTGTCACATGTTTGTGCAGAAAGAAAATGGCAAGACACATCCAGGCCTGGGGCAAATGGCACAGATGTCCCTTCAACCCTGGTCCTTAGTGGAGGCTGAAGTGCAAGAACATCAATAGGCTGAGAGACACTAGCTCCTCTGATTAAACAGACTTGGTGGGCAGCTTTATGAGCTATAATTGTAATTTAAGGGAAGTTCTAAGTAGAAGATTTGGTGGGAATATCTTTTAAAGGGCAAATGAAAATGCCTTTCAGAGGTCAATATGGATCTACAACAGATCTCACTTTACCAGTTTCCCCAAAGAAAATGTTTAACTATGAAACAAGTTGGTTGGTGTTAGTTATCTGGAGATGCTTTTGTAAAACTGATGCAGTAGTGAAGCCTAGTCTGGTTTTGTGGGTTCTTTGCATGCCTGTGCTCCAGTTTCACACATATTCTCTGTGCCTTTATTGAGCACCCTATGACAAAAGCTGTTTTAGTTGTCCACACAAAGGCCCAAGCCTACTCCTCCCTCTGAGCACAAGATCAGCACAAGAATGTTTCATTTCATTCCCCCTCCCACCTTTTCATCCTTCCCTTTCTCACCAAAGTTTTCTCACTGATTAAAAAAGAATATTTAACGACAGGAACCTTTTCCCCCGTCAAACGCTCCATTCCCCAGTCCTCTCCCTTTTTTAAAGAAAAAAAAAATCATCCCTCCCTCCTTTCTTACCAAAGAAGTAAGGAGGAAAAAGAGACAGAGAGGAAAAATGTAAAGCAGTAATTTTTCCTACAACTGTGTCTGCGCTCCTATTGTCTGCACTGTTAGGCTGCAAAAAAACTGAAGAAAAGGATCATGAGTGAAAAAATACCCCTCAGTGAATGATAGAACCCAAAACATGGAGAGAGTGCAGGGACGAAAAGGCCAACCCCTACACTCCCACGTTCAGACACTCAGTTAATTTATTTGAACTTTTAATCTAATTATTAGATATCTAGGAGGGGGTGCTGTTTGAAAAATCCGAACTGCCCTCTCCTGCACTGGGAGGTACTTTTTTCTTCTTCCATGGGAGCCACCATGATTCCCGTGATACGAGAAAGGGCCATCAACAAAGCCCTTGTCTAAAAAAATTAGCCAAGTCCCTCACATGTCAGTCCCATTAGGGCTTAGTAAACTCTAGCTGAAAAGCAGAGAAGTGCTGCTCTTCTCTTCAAAGCTGTTTGAATGACATCTGCAAGCATGCTGAAGTATGTATAGGACTCAGGATGGACAGTGCAGAAGATTTTCATCTTGCTTCTTTCTTGTGTAGTCTTTAAAAGGATATAGCCCCTTCTGCCTCTGGCCCATGTTCTTTTTGAAGGCCATGAATAAGCATGTCTGTGACAGTGATTGATGTGTACTTAGTTTAATTGGCTTTGGAGTAGAAGTCTGTGGAGAGAACATGGATATATAAAGAGAAATTCTCTGTGTGTAGGTGATAGGAAGATGAGTGGTGGATGTGCAGGTGCTTTAGTCTCATGCACATGCATAAAAACACATAGGCACCCAGTGGCACAAAAAAAATCTCAGCGCTGAAGAGAGCATGGGTAACAAAGCTGAGTGTGTAATTGAATTAGGTAAAGGCCAGCCCACAATTTCACAGCTTTCAAATGAGAAGGGGTTTTGAATTTATTAGCCCTTCTCACCATCTCTTTTTATAATGCATTTCACCTTTAGCTGATGACTATTTATTTGACTGGCTGAGATAATGGGCACTTGTCAGCAGATTTGATAAACTCGCTTTTGTTTTTTGTCAATTTATTCAGTTAAAATCAATCTTTTTATTAATTTTTTGAAGTCATTTCCCCAAAAAGTTAGTAAACGGGTATGTGCAAAAGCTACATTTTTACTCATTGTTCTTTTGGGTCTGTGTGTTAATTGTTCCATGTTTTTTCTTTTACTCTTCTGAAAGGGTAAAGACAAATCTGTGATATGTTTTAGTAAATGTAGAGTCTTTGATAATTTAATTTAACAGCTGTCTGCTTTGCTGCAGTTTTTCTTTCTTGTATCAGAAAAGACTTCTGATAAAGTTACTAAAAGTGAAGAAATTTCTACAGCTCTCATATCAGCTCACAAAGAAAATGTAGTATATGGAGAAAAGTATTAGGTCGCATTACACCCACAGGAGCTTTTATCACATCCCATTCTAATCCATAATCATTAGTGTAGACTTGGTCCCCATTTTGCAGCTGCAACAGCTTCACAGATTCTTCTTAGAAGGCCTTCTACAAATTTTTGGAGTGTCTGTGGGAGATTTTGCCCATTCATCCAAAAGAGCATTTGTGAGGTCAGACACTGATGTTGAATGAGTGGGCCTGGCTCACAATCTCCATTCTTGTTCATCTTAAAGGTGCTGGATGGGGTTGAGGTCAGGACTCTGTGGAGGCCAGTGAATTTCTTACGCACCAAACTCATCCAACCATGCGTTTGTGAACCTTGCTTTGTGCACTGGAGCACAGTCATGTCAGAACAGAAAAGGGCCTTCCCCAAACTGTTCCCACAGAGTTGGAATCCTAGAATTTTCCAAAATGTCTTGGTAAGCTGAAACATTAAGCCTTGACTTCACTGGCATGAAGGGAGCGAAGCCAAAACCAGAAAAACTATTACATAGCATTATCTTTCTTCCACCAAAATTTACACTTGGCACAATGCAGTCAGATGTTCTCCTCTCTGCCAAACCCACTCGTCTATCACACTGCCAGACAGAGAAGTGTGAGTCATCAGTCTACAGAACACATTTCCATTGCTCCCGAGTCTAGTGGTGATATGCTTGTATGACATTTCACCTGACTGAATTAATTGATTAAGAGGTGTGGCCCAATATTTTTGTCCACATAGCGTATTATATCACAGATTTCTTTCTTTTTCTTTATTGTCAGATTTAGGAATACAAGAATGTTTGTAGATCATGAAAAACTTTATTTTTTACCATAAGATAATACCTATAGTTCAATGTCAAGGCTTTTTAAATGATTAGTTGTAATATTATTTCTATGTTGGTGTGTCTTGAGTTAAAAAATTAACATTTTATTCCTGTAGGAGTTCCTGTAAAGGTGACTAATGTAAAGGAAGGTGACTCCAGAAACACACCATTGGAAATCTTCTCATACCTCAATGAGATTGGGTAAGCATTTTTCTGTGGCTTAAAAACAGTGGTTGCCTTCTATGAATGACTGGTTAGATATCCAGTTTAAGGAAGCCTCTCTATCAGAGTAGTGTGTCCCCAGAGGTGGAATAGTGGTTAAATTTACCACCTCTGGAATGATGTGTGACTGCTGGCTTGAGATCAAATTCCACCAGTTTTCCCTCCTGTGTCTTTTCTAGTCTTGTCCTCCTCTCTGCTTTCCAACTGTCAGAATAAATGAAATACTAAAGGTGAGCCAGCTGATACCAGAGAACAAACTGTTTTCCTCTGCTGCTTTTGAGCTTTGAATGCTGGGAGGATATTTTTAACATACTTTTTAAAAACTATTGTTAACTTTAGCCCTTACAATGTTAAGGAGTGCCCATCTCTTACATGCAAAGTCTGTAATGAAATGGCACAAACTGGTGACTATCTTGCAAAATTTGTAATTTTGAATTAATGTCATTGAACTAAATTCAGTTTTCAGGGAAAACTGAACTAGTTTTCCCATTTTTTGATTCAACATTTCTAATTCAGCAACCAGAGATGGGGATCAAAATGAAGCTGGGTGTTCTGTTGAACTGTTATGAGAAATATCTCTCATTTATTTAAAATGTCAGAATTTTTTATTTGTAAAGTTTGAGTTGTTTGTTTATTATTCTTACTTTAACAGATGAAAATATTTTTGTTTTTCTTTGAGTTGCATTGTTCTGCACACTAATAATTGCCTAATACTTGTGCACACACAGGTATTTTCATACAAAAGTGTCAGAAAAATTATACTTAGAATTATACTTTGTGATGATGATCATTGTGTGTGTGTGTGTATTTGACCTACTAACATCCCTGTTTAATCTTAAGCAGAATGTTCCAATAAGCTGATATGAAACTTTGTTTGTACTGCATAACATCCTCCCAGAACCTTGTGCAAGCAAATAAAGATAACAAAGCTGTCGTGTCTCAGGGAAGATGCAGTTCATTATCTATTCCTGATTGTCTGTGTGTCATCTTTGTTCTTCTTTGTGGTATAAATGAAACTCTGAGAGACTGCCTCTCTGAGCAAATGTACCTTAGTTACCTGAAAAACATTTGTTTCCTTGCTACAAGTAAAAATCCTTAATGCTGATTCCTGAGTGACTTTGTTGTTATTTTACAGATAACCCTAACAAAAAGCCAAAACCTCAATTTCACTTCCTTAAAATATTTGGTTTGAGGTTTATTAACAACTGTTGTTGTTAAATAATAAAGGTAATTCTGACAAATGCAACTTGCCTCATAATTGTGCACACGGTGTACCTGGAGATCTATTAACAGCACACACAGATAGGCAAGACATGCATTTCAAGGTCAGGAAATTAAGATACTGTCAGAGCAGTCCTTGCCATTAATCTTAAAGGCTCCTTGTGTGGGCTCAACTATTTCATTTTGTAATTAATGTAGGAGTGTGTCCACTGAACCTGTTTTTGTCTCTTAGGGGAAAGCACGGAGTGGGCCGGATAGACATTGTAGAGAACCGTTTCATCGGCATGAAATCCCGAGGTAAGGACTTAAACATGGTTTGCTTTGTCTGTCTTGGTTGTGACATTTTCTCTTTTTGTGCCAGATTCATTTTTCACTTACTCAAGTAGTGATATACACTGTAAATGCAGTGAGACTGATATATTTGCACTTACACGTAAATACCTTGCAGTATTTTAATCTTGCTTGTATTCAAAAGCACTTTCAGTATCCAGAGCTTTCATGCAATTTGCAGTTATTTTACATGAGTGCTTTAAGTGTCACTTCTGCTATTCTACTTCTATAAAAGTGGGCTGGATGGCAAAGACAGTTCTAAAGAGAAATGTTTTCCTGTGGTTCACCTGAAATCATAGTCACCAAAGTAATACATCTTTTCCCTGGTACGTGCACACATACAGAAAACACACACTGCGAACAAGAAAGGTGCACATGCTTCACTGGATACACATAAATACACAGTCGATCACATATCTGCACACGCAGTTGCTCAGGGATGCTTTTGTCTCTTTACCTTCGGCATCAACAGGCAACTAGGAAAGCTCCTTTGTTAGGTTTCTACATGTGTTACGACAGTAAATAAACAGGACCAGTGAGCAGTCCTGGCCTTACCTGCAACACTCACACAGTCACACACAGACTGTCCTCTTCCTCCACGACACCATGTGCTATGATTGGCAAATTGACTGGCCAACAGACTGTGGCTGTGGCGCCACTTGGCAGGTAGAAATTGGAAAATGGGAAGCCCACTTTTCTCTCCCCTCGACTGAACAAAAGATCAAAGCTGTTTCCTGCACTGAAGAGGTGGAGCACAAGGTGCCCAAGTGGTTGAATAACTGCCATCAAGTGTTCATGTTGGTTTCCTCTGGAATGGCACTCCCTATAGCACAATAGAAGATGGGAGGAATCAAATGGGGACATGTCATTTGTGTTGGGTCATATTTATTTGTGTGGGGTCAGGGAGGCGGGGAGGATTGAAATGGTTTGTCAAGAATGTTGTCACCGTGCTACAAAACATTCGACAACCTGTGTGCCTGACTAACATTTCCCACCTGTCAAAACACTGTCAGACCTCTGACCAGTGCGCTCATGATGGCCTTAGTAGAGGTGCACCTATCAAAAGCAGTCGGAAGTGGCCTCATCTTTTGATGAGCAGACTGCTTCATGCCAGACTGCTGTCAGAGGCTCAGAAAATAGTTACAAAAAGCATTTTATGTCTTTATCTATTTAGGCTTTTTACATAAGTGTCCAACCACTAATGATCAAACTTGTGATTCAGAAGATATTTAACTTTATTCATGTACATGTGTTGCCTTTTTATGCTGAGCTAAAAGGGTCAGAGAGGATCAGTTCAAGAAGAATATATTCCTGTCCTGGACCCCTGCAAGCCTGCAGCATGGTTAGCATACCTGCAGTGACTGTATAAAAGATTAAAACCTCAAAAGCCATTAAGGATTTTCTTTCTTTAAGCCTAACTAAACTGCCACCGTTGGAGCTTAACCAGATAGCATTTCATTGTTTGCTTCTGTCTGTTAAGCTAGTTCTGTTTTGGAGAGCTTAAGCCAAGTTGTGTTGGAGGGCAGTTTTAACTCATTTATCTTTTAGAGCAAACGGAAATGTCTCTACGTGTCCTCATTGGTCCTGGATCACCAAAAAGCCACAAGCTGTTCTTGCTCAGGTGGCAGTCTTTTGAGGCTTTAGACAATTAGCAGTGTCACTAAAGCTCTGTTTTTACCTGCTAGCACAAAGTAAATGCTTCTCAGATCAGGAGTATTTGGAGTTGTACAGATTTGGGCTCGACTGCTCAGCAGATTGGGAGAGCTTAAGTTGCATTCATCTGTTAAATCTCAGGAAAAAGTTTTCAAGTCAAAAGCACACCAAACAAACTGTAGTGAAGTATGTGGCAGTGTATCTATGATCAGAATTGTGACTGTCATTCAAATTGACAAACCATGTATTGAATGGGAAACTGCATTCATAGCTTCTCAAAATTTCAGCTTGCTTTAAAATTTATGTCATTGATAAAGCTCCTTTTTCTATAGGCATATTGGTCTTGTAGCATTTTCCCTGCCCTCCTTTTGTTTTAGCTGACATTTAAGTGACAGCTTCATTTCTCCTGTCATCTACCTCATCTTTTCTTCCTTCTCCCTTCCCTCCCTGTCCAGAGGGGGTAAATTGCAGGGTAGTCAGAGCCCTGGTCCAGACTCCAGGCTGGCAGGGCCTCCTAACCTGTCATTTAACCAGGACAGGCTGATCCATGTTTTGTGAGCACTGTGAAGGCCTGTCTGTCATATGACTGACAGAGTTGTTTGGTTGCAGTTAATTCAGATCAACAGACCTTGTAGTTTATGTTTTTTGAATGGCCTCTGAAGATGTCTTGGAAGTAATTATGTGCACTGTCCCAGTGTTTATGTCAGATGTTCCAAGGGGATTTCAATTTCTGTCATTATCCTCTAAAAATGTGTTATGATATTCAATAGTGTTCAGGCTGGTAAAGGTGTTTTCTTTCCTTAATAATGTATTGACTCTCATTTAAAACTCTACTGTAGTGTTTTGTGCAATTCTGAAATTGTTTTGTTGATTTTTGTTTTGGTTTATCAGGGATATATGAAACCCCAGGAGGCACAGTCCTATTGAAGGCCCATTTAGACATTGAGACCTTCACCATGGACAAAGAGGTGCGGAGGATCAAACAAGGACTTGGTATCAAGTTCTCTGAACTTGTGTACAATGGTAAGTGCCTCAAATATCTAGTCATAATTGGATTGTTTCTCTTATTCAATGTGCAGTTCTTGCAAGAGAGAAGCAAACGTGCAATATGCCTCTGTACATTCAGTGTGTTTGCATGTGTGTGTTGAGCTTTTCTTGGCTCAGGTGTCCTAATCCTCCCTTCTGCTCAGTCTTCAGTCTCCTGCACCTTCATCCACATAATAGGATCAGTGCCATTACAGACTGACTACTAGGCTGCTTCAGTTATACCCTCCAGAGACAAGAAGCAAACATGCACACACACACCCACATGCACACAAAGGTGCTACTTTCAGAAGCAGGGCAGAGATTAAACCCATTGTGGGTTTAAATCATTAATAACTCTGCAGATAGCAGACGGCTGGTTGTGGGGCTTATGTTAACAATCCACCTGTCCAGCATCTGTTATCGGCACTATTTACCTGAACAGTGTTTTATAGAAGTTGCATTTGACAAGTGCAAAGTAAACATAATGTTAGTGGTCAAAAAATTGCTTGCTTGATTAAAATAACTAGAAATACATTTACTATTTTAAATAATTTGAGTACAACCACCAAAACAGTTCCAAAATCTAAAGAACACATACTGGCATAAAATAAATAATGTCAAAATGTCACTTTCACATTAAAACTGTAAAGCCTTTTTTAAGCAGTGGATTCAAATGATTGATTTTTCTTTGATCATAAAAATGATAATGTAATCTTCTCAAACACCCACTTTACAGAAAAACTGTGGCATGTGGACAACACTAACACAAAGATCACAAAATCAAGGAATGATTGTCTTTGAACATGGCCAGATGATGAGGTGGAGGTCAACTACTGATGAGAGGAGGCCCCCTGCTGAGCAGGGTGTGCCTGACCTCTGAACATATATAGACACATCCTTCGCCCATCTGTCTTAGCAACTGATGGTCCAGCTCATCAAAATGATAGAAAAGAAAGCGGTACATGAAACATTTACCTGGGATGTAAATGAGACCAAAGCGGAGAAGGAATAATATCACAAGGAAGAGGGAACTGTGGGCATTAGACAGATCCATGTATCCAATCATGTTGTCATTGCTCTATTAATACTGTTTATATTCAAGAAATAAGAAAATATACTGCACAGTTTGGCACTTCAGATATCATTACTGTCAGGTGACTGGTCTCAAGTTCATTTAGAACGTGGACTCCTGAGCCCTGATGTCAACGCTGAGTATTCACTTTGGGATTACATTAAATCAAAGATGCAACTGTGACAGCCAAAATCTTCTGCCTTTTGCCTTGCCTTTGTCCAAAGGACATTGTTCCAGAAGTCTTTTGGTTTGTTGAGATGCAATTTTACAAAACTGAGCCTCCTGCCATGTTGTTTTAAGAGAGAAAAGGCTATACTTGTTCAGTCTTTCTCTAATTGTACTATCATGAACTAACATTTAACATGCAAACTGAGGCCTGTCACGTTGGAGTTCTTTTTTTTAATTTTTGCAACTTCTCTGAGCAGTACACGGTCTGACCTTAGGGTGAATTTGCTCAAATGACCACTCCTGAGAGGATTGGCAGCTGTCTTGAATGTTTTCTCCTTGTGAATAATCTTTCTCACTATAGAAGAATGTACTTCAAATTGTTTGGAAATTGCTACATAACAAGCTTCTCTAAGATCATTGTCGATGTCTTTCCTTCTTAGCATTGTGTTAAACCCACATCTGAATGTTCCTGACCAGCAAATCACCACAGTGACTGCTTTTATAGAGGTAGTCACACTGGCTCATGATCAATTAATCAAATGCATTTCATTAGCAGCACTTGGCTGCTACTTAACCTCTTAATTCCTGTGGCAACAGTGAGACTGTATTTAGCTTTCACAGAACTGCACAGAGTCCCATGAAATACTTCTTTTTCTCAGGACTGTATGGGGAAGTGTTAAATAAGTTGGTGTTGCTTACGCAACTGGAGCCTTGAATGTTCACTAGCGACCAACTGTCATCTACAAAGTAATGCACAACAAGTATATATTTCTTTTATATATGGATAGGGCTTTATAATGCTTAACTTTAAGCCTTATTATAGTTCATACAGGCAAGTATAAGTTATAGACCGTTCTTGCACCATGCTGTAAACCTGTTTTATTTCTATTCTAAAGTTGGGCTTTATAACATGGGAGTCTATAAGAATTGACTCATTTTTGGAGCCACCCTCAAATGGTCGTTCAAGGACCTGCAGGTTTTGGTGTTTTCTCATTTCTTTGTTTCTTCTGTCTGTCGAACAAAAACCTTGCTTTAAAACAAACCTTTACAACCATACTTTTTCTTACAGGCTTCTGGTACAGCCCAGAGTGTGAGTTTGTGCGACATTGCATAGCTAAGTCCCAGGAGAATGTGGAGGGCAAAGTACAGCTGTCTGTCTTCAAGGGGCAGGTCTACATCCTTGGACGAGAGTCACCCAAGTCTCTGTACAATGAAGAACTGGTCAGGTAAGCAGAGTATAAAATAATAAGTGTGATTGGATGCAATTGTAAACTGAAGTGGCAGCTGTATGTGGTGCTGCTCTGGGCATGGTGCTTCTATTCCACATGTTCACCAGTCAGCCTGTTGTCAGGACAGTTTGCCCAAGTTCTCTGATGACCTCCACATCAGTATACTAAACTGACCCTGCCTCACAAAGACATCAGAGAAGTGTCAAACTCAGTTCCTGCAGGGCAGTCCCTGGCCCCAACCCCACCACCAACACCCCCTTGGCCTCTTAGCTTTGGTAACAGTGGGTTTGTTCAGGAGGATGACCCCTGATGCCCTCTGGGTAGGCTCAGGACTGACCAAAGTGAAAACCTCCTCCATATGGCTCTCAATCTCCACTTCAGTCACACACACTTCAGTTGTACCCTAGAGTCAGAGAGCTAATGGTGTTTTCAGCCAGAGGAGAGAGGTGATTTCACTGGGCTTTTAGGAGGAAAGTAGCAGGGTGTCATGGTAGTTAAGCAGGTCAGAAAGAGAGACACTAAAAACATGCCTCACACAGTCAGCCATTCAGTTCCTTTGACTGGTTTGGCAAGCGAGAAGCCAGTAAAAAAAAATCAATACGGTGAGTGTACATTTTGTCCTGTGAGAGAGAAGGAGATAAACAGAGATTATACTGTACTCAGACCAGGCACACAGCCAGCTGTTGTAACAGACCTTGTTACAGATTTTGTAACTAATATTCAGTTTTCAGTAAGCTGTACTCACTCTAGATAAAACAACTCCTTAATCTTTCAAACAGCAGATTTTCTCTGTAACTCAGGCTTGTGTTTTGATATAATACATAATTTTATTGGGGCACATTTCTTAGCTGGGACGACACATCTGTGCAACAGAGTGTTGTGTTGCAGCATCACAAAATCCTTGGGGCCACTGACAGATGGGCCAAGTGGTTCCACATAAAGGGGCTCTTTAGAAACATCTACCCTAAAAAAACTCTCATGTTAGTCTCAAATTTAGTTGCATACATGCAACACACAACTTTATTTCAAGCCCATGGATATTAGTTTTTCTTGGTAAAGTGATGTGTTTTTGAGTAGCCAAACATCCCTGATATAGCAACACATTACTTCCTCTATTAAAAATTGTTAACAAAGATAACTTTCAGATTTGTTTTGTCAGTTAAAAAACAAGAGCTATTTGGTTTATTATCATTTAAAACAAAGAAAGGCATGAAATCATTGTATGTGACAAACTGAAACCAACAAATGTTAGACATTTTACTAAAATAATAATAAGATGAAGTGATATATGTATATAGAGTAATGACACATTTTATATAAGTCTTTGCTTTGACTAAACAATTTTGTCCACCACCAGGTATGAAATCCTCCAGGAAAATGAAGCCCCAATGCACTTTTGTTTTTTCTCTAGCTATTGGTAGCTTTCCCAGGTATCTGAAATGTTGGACACTAGCGCAACCAGAGTAACTGTGAAAACAAGCCAGTTAAATAAATAAATCATAATATAAAAGGAGACAAGTAAGACAGAAAAGGGATGGTGACAGAACCTACAACAAGAATTAAACTCAGAGTCGGATTTACTCAATGAAAAGCGCTACAGGACTTGAGAAAGTTTCAACTGCCATTATATCTACTAAATCAGTTTGCAACAAAGCCTTTGTTTAACGGCCTAATACAGAAGGGTTTTTAGAGGGTAAGGGTGCGGGGGGAACTTGTCTTTTGTCACTTAAAAGAAAAGTGTATTGATTGTTCTTTAATCAAGAACAGTAGTTAAACAAACTGAATTCATCGATGAAAACTTGATAGATCTGAAAGAGTGATTAATCCATCTTGATATACAGTATTGCAGTGAACCAGAAATTTCTCTCCCCTTTTCTCCTCTTTCCTGAGTTCTTTCTATTCTGTCCATCTATCCATCTATCCCTGGGTCTATGTCACAGGGGTTAGCAGTTTAAGCAGAGATGCCAAGGCCTCCCTCTCTGTGGCCACCTTCTCCAGCTCTTCCGGGGGGACAATGAGGCATTTCCAAGCCAGCCAAGAGTTATAATCTCATCAGCATGTTCTGGGTTTGCGCTGGAGTGTCCTCGCAGTTGTACATGCTTGAAACACATCACCAAGTAGGCATCATAGCCAGATGCCGTAACACCTCAGCTGGCTCCTTTCGATGTGGAAAAAAGGCAGCTCTACTTTGAGCCTCTCCCAAATGACCAAGCTCCTCGTTTCCACTTGTATCAGTGATCTTATTCTTTTGGTCACTACTCAGAGCTCTTGGCCATAGGTGCTTTCCGTTGTTCAATAAAATATATAAAATTCCCAGAAAACAATGTCAGTACAGTATCTGTGACATGCTAGGCTTGGTGACATGTTTCAGACTGTACAAAATATGTATGAAGACTACTTAGCAACTAATTTCTTTAGATGATAAGTGCCTGTGGCATTGATATACAGTGGGAGACACATCTGAATTATTTTTAGTTTTTTTTTTCTTTGATGGGAGACTTATTGTGAATTAATTCTTCAGTACCACTGGCATATGCATGTACCTGACAGTGATACACCTGGAGGCAGCTGTCTCACACATGCACACTTATTTGCCACTGCATGAAAACCTGCATGATCACACACACACACAGACCAGATTAGGCATGAAACCCCTGCTGACATCCTGTTGGCTCTCCACAGGCAACAGTAAACGGCGTCATTAACACAGTGGTAATACAGCCCTTCACCGCACCCATCTGAGACAGAAATGTCACCCTCCTTGCTCTCAGCAGTCTCCGCTCTCAATTAGACTGCAGGGTTTCTTAAAGGAATACACAATCACATGCTTGCAGACACACACACACGCGCGCGCACAAAGTGCTGTATTCTTTGTGGCTACTCACTCATAATGGTGTTCAGGTGCCGGGTAGGGAGCCTTGTATTGAGAGTCGATGATTTAGTTGTCGGCCTTTCTTTTTATAGTGTTTATCCTATCATTTGTTGGCAATTTCCTCTTTTGCTAAGTGCTTTTGAAGAATAAGTGCAAGCTGTACATTGGGAGTTGGGGGTGTCATAAGAAGGAGAGGACTCAGTAAGGGAGTGTATTAAGCACTGCAGGTATAAACTGCTGTAATTACACAGCGCACGGGCACTCTTTGTGAAACACACTAAGAATAGATGACTGCACAACAAGCAGTCTCAACAACATGGGAATCGCACTGCCACAAGTTATAGATTTACTACTTTTTCAGAAGTGGGTAAACTGGAAGACAAACACCAGATTAGAAAATCATCTCAACACTTAGCTCACAGTTGATATGATGGAATTGTTTGTAAATGGGTTATGTGCATCTTTTGTGTTCTTGTATACATGAGCATGTTTTCATTTTCCTTATTGATTTTTCTTTCATTCAGGACAAATAATGCTAAAGAAGTGCACTCAGAGGAAAATTGATCAGAACATTATTTAAAAAGATCAGATTATTAATGATCCAGTTATCCCAGCAGTTAAAGACTTTCTTTCTCTTTATGTTTTTGCCAAAGACAGCAAACGTTTGAATCAGTTTGTTACCACAATATCCTGTAACTTTTCCCTTCAGTTCTCAATCTCAAATGTGAAGATTGGTCTTTGTTGGCTCACATACCTCTTTCTTGGCTTCTTTTTGTTTCAGCATGGATGTGCAGGGAGACTATGACCCATGTGATGCCTCTGGCTTCATCAAGATTAATGCTGTCAGGTTAGCCCCCCCGTGAATCCTAAGAGGGATACCTACAGCCATTCAATTAAAGTGTCCATAAAGCCAACCCATACCTAGATGTACTCATACATACCCCTCTTATCTTTTTTCTTCTTCTTTTTCCTCCACAGGTTAAGGGAACACCACCGTTTGCAGGGGTTGTCCAACATCAAGCAGTAGTTGGTGGAAATCCCGGGAACAATTTTTCTTTCTTCCTTTCTCTCTCCACTTTCTTAAAAAGTGCTAATTGTTAAACTTTGTGCCTCCAGTCTACCTTTTGCCTTATTGTATAGTGTTAGTTATTTTAACATCAGAGTATATAGTATAATAAAAAGCACATCAGACTTTTAATATTTCACAGTAGGAACCAAACATTTCAAATTTAACATGAGCATTACCTTACTCTTTAAATGTGAACTGTGAATGAACTCTTGATTAGTATTTCTCAGTACTCTTTTCTCTGGAATTCTTTAGGTCAATATAATGAACTGTTTATATTCAAATAAAAAGGCATGAAATGTCTTTTGTCTTCTTCGGCTTTTCATTATTTCATCTTAGACAAGATAAGTAGTCATCAGTTCACGTGCACATACACTATTGTGCTGTGCATCAGACGCTGTCAGTGTAAATGAGTTTAATAGTTCATGTCTTTGGCAGGCAGTCTGTTTTTTTTAATGCCTGCCTGTTTAACTCTTGGGACCATACTCACTGCCCCGAGGGCACTGTATCATATTTACAATATGCAGATGAAGTGGGAGCATTGCAGAGGTGAATGAAATGGTTCACTGATACACACTGGAGTGAAAATGATGAGGCCATTTCTGAGCTCAAATGGCACAAGTCAGATGGAAGGAAAACCAATTGGACGCAATACATATGTATGTTTCACTGCTAAGTATGGGGTCCCCATGCCTGAAAAATACAAGAAAAGGGCGGAAGGGTGACAAAGTCAGAGTACTGTAAGGATCAATTTCAGCTTTTTTTGTCTTAAAAAGTCATGAAGAAATAGGTGAGCATGCTGCAGTATGGGATCAACAAGAAAACTTAAATGGGGAATCAAGAGGATTAGATGGGAAATTCTATAAATAAAATAATTATCTTTAACATGGTGGATTTGGCAACATTAGGGAACAAAGTTTCAACTGTACCACTGCAAAGAGAAGTAAAATATATTTGCTAATTTGATGGCATGTTATCATGACAGCACCTTTGCATATCAACTAAGATATGGCAGCAGAAGCAAAGAGCTCAGGTACTGGAAATAAAAGAACAACACATTTATCAGTCACACAGCGTCTGCAAAATAATTTTAGATATCATGACAAAGAACTTAAAACTCATTCTGAGGTAATGTTAAACTTGGGTGAAGAGAAGATGGTCAAGCTTACCAGATGGGTTGGAAAAACTGAAACAGGATCACTAGATCAGACTGAGTTAATCCCTAGTCACCAAGAATTCTTTAGTGGAAATAAGTTTGTTTATGGGTCTTGTGAAGAACCTCTATAGGGACATAATGTAATATCTCCAAGTCAGGTAGTTTAAAGAAGCTGGGTTACTGCGTCTCTGAAGCCAGGTCTTCATTTTGGCCTGAAGCTCGAGCCTGAAATTGTAATTGGCATAAACACCCAACTCCAATAGAACTGACAATGACCAATTTGCTCTGTGCAAGACAATGTGACAGTGTTTTGGGGCTGCAGTGCTAAATACAAAGGGGTTAACAAATTAAAGGAAAATCAAAACCCTTAACAAAAACAATGTGGGCAATTACTGATTCTCTTATACTGTGGGGAAATTTTACTGGCATGGTTTGGCTCCACTTCTTCCCTTGCAGCCTGGGTTCTTAAAGTAACTTAGTAACAATTGATGCTATGCAAAGGAGGTGATACACTACAATACATGGACAGTTTACATTAGACATAGAAGTATGGAACATATCCTTTCAATGTCAACTCTCCTGCTGAATACACTTTGTCATCTTTGATAAATACAGTATTGTTCAAAAGTCTCAAGCCACCCATCACTTCACCCATGAGAAATAGAATCAAAATCCTTTATTAATCCCAAGGTGCATAATGATGTGTTCAAACATGTGCAAACATGAATGTAAATACAGTACATTAGGCAAAAACAGTGTTTGTCAGTTTGAAAGTCAAAATTTAGTATCTTCTTTCAACTGCTCCTGTTAGGGGTTACCACAGTGGATCATCTGCCTGTATCTCACCCTATCCCTTGCATACTCTTCTCTTATACCAACCCTCTTCATGTCCCCCTTCACGACATCCATGAACCTTCTCTGTAGTCTTCCTCTTTTCCTCTTGCCCGCAGCTCCATCTTTACCATACGTTGTCCAATACATACACTACCAGTCAAAAGTTAGGACACGTGCGTTTTTGCACATGTCCAAACCCTCTCAACCTTACTGGTCTGACTTTGTCTCCAAACTGTTCAGTCTGAGTTGCCCTTCAGATGTAATCATTTCTAATCCTGTCCATCCAGGTCACTCCAAATGAAAATCTCAGCATCTTTAACCCTGCTACGTCCAGCTCTGCCTCTTGTCTTTTTCTCACTGCCACCGTCTCTAAACCATACATCATAGCAGGTCTCACTACTGTCTTATAAACCTTCCCTTTCACTCTCGCTGCTATCCTTCTGTCACAAAGCACCCCAACACTCATCTCCAGGCACTCCACCCCACCTACACTCTCTTCTTCACCTGTCTTCTTCATTGGATGGTTGACCCCAGGTATTTAAACTCATCCACCTTCACTACCTCTACTCCTTGCATCTTCAGAAAGTAAATATTTGGCATTACTACCTTTATTCTTCAATGTAGTCTAAACTGTCTTAGTGAAGCTTTCTTGTAATTTCTTTAAGCAGTCTTCAGGAATAGTTTTCCAACTTCTTGATGGACATTCCAAAGCTCTTCTTTGAATGTTGCTCCTTTTTGTTCTCTGTCAAGGTGATACTACTTCAAATTTGTTGAATTTGCTTCATAAGACCCGTTGCCACTGAGTCTAGTTCTTGTGTAATTTGGAATACCTCAGCCTTTTCTCCATGTTTCCCTTCCTCAAGAATGCTTTCTTGAGAGCCACTCTTCAGTTGAGACCATTTCTGATGAGGTTTCAGTGAACAGTAGATCAGGTCAGATGAATCCCTCAGTTTCCTGTGTCAGGTCTACCACTTATTTTGCCCTCCTATTGTAGTGTCCACAAAATTTTTAAGGGCACACTGCGCACCATGCCTAGATATGCTATGTTTTCAGTTAATATGTCTTTGGGAATCACTTTCTCGGTGGAAAAATACAATTTTATGTGTGTCAAACCATGTTATCTTTGGCATTTTTCATAGATTCAACTGAAGGAATGGAAAAAAAAATACGTTTTACATCAGGCTGCTGGTAAGAAAGTACAATTTAAAATGGGTTCATTGCTGAGTTGTATGTTACGGGTAGACACAACATTGCTTCATCCCTTGTGTTAGGGGCCTTTTTATGTTTGAATGAGTCATAGGTAAATGTTAAATGGCTTAATAAACTAAAACATTCCTTTGAAAATCATCAGGTATAAGGACTGGGCTGAAAATGACTGAAAAAGCAGCAGATGTCCAAAGATACCCTTTAGAAAGCCCGGAAACTGCTACTCAAGACCACTTTAAAAATATCCAGGAAGACTGGCTCCTTGGAAGAAAAATATAAAGAAATGAGGGGTGGCTCAAGACTTTTGCACAACACTTTACATGTGGTTTCAAGACCAATACCAATAATACATAAACTACCATCCTATAAACAGACACATTGCAAACACTCTCAAAAGCAATTTTCACACATGCACTGCAGCCCCTAAGTTTCAGTCTTTTTAACCTGCCTAGTACAAAGTCTGTGTCATGTGGGACTGAAGTGGATTATTTCCTACTGTATGCTACATATGAGAAAGGATGACTATGAGAAATAATTAATCTTAATTCTCATGAAACAGCAAAATTCATGCGTGAAAACTGCTGGCCCTCAGGCATATCCTTACTCCCTAAAATGACTTTGAGAACCCCTGACTTATAGGAAAATGTCCCTACATGTCAATATAAAGTAGTTCTGAGTGAGCACCTCTATACTGTGATGAAACATTTCTGTCCTGATGGGAACGACCTCTTTCAGTATGACAATGCCTCAAATGCATTACTGCTTTCAAAGTCAACAGATCTCAACCTCCCTGAACATCTGGGAAAATTTAGACCCACTGGTTGGACAGCACCTTCCACTACTACCATGAAAACACCAAATGATGTGTTTCCATCTCCTTAATCCATTAGTTCTCAAACTGTGGGGTGTGGAGTTGCTGCAGGTGGAGTATGGCCAACCAGGTGAAAAATACAAAACTACGGTGAATAGATACAATTTTTATGTGAAAGATGTTTGCTGATGGTATTGCACTGATTATATGCACTTTTATTTAAGTAAAATTCACCATAGATAATTTTTTGTTGCTAGTGATTAATAAATTTCTGGGGTGTGGGATATGCATTTTTGTGTGGTTGGGGACTTTTTTGGGCTTCTCAAGTAGGGCATGCCAAAAAATAAAAGCTTATTGCCTTAATCCCATAAACACATGGAGGCTTTTCGTTCTTCTCTTGAGGTGTTTTGGATTTTGTTAATACTTAAATGTAAAAATAATTTTGTAATGCTTCATACTATGTCCCTCTGTAGCTGTTTTTCTGCCTCTCCCCATTCCCCACCACTGAAAAATGTCCCATATCGAAGTGCTGGGTACGATGCGGGCCTCACCGGAGACCCCCCGCCAGGTCTAATGGGCAATGAGGAATTCTCGAAGCCTTTCAGTCCTGCAACAGCCACTCAGTCCCTGCACAATTACACGGCAGGCGTCTCAGTCTTTGCCTGGTCAATTACATGCCAGCCCCTACATTTACTGTCGTGCACACAGGTTGTAAGATAATCAGTGTCCAAAATTGCCCAGTTAGAATGAAGGGATGGATGAAGAGTTATTCAGATTAGTCAGTCAAGCTGAAGGGGTGGCAGGAGGGATGGGGACATCTATCAATCTCAATCTGGTTTCAGTGGTTGGAAGGGGAGGATCGTGGTGACCTTTCAGCTTTGTTTCTCGAAAGATATGATCCAGTGGAATTTTTACTGATATAATAGCTTATGTGCATGATATATGTGTGTTTTATGAATTAAAAGACTGTTTATGTATGAGAGCTTTAAGTACAGACTTAAAACTCACATATACTAGTCAGCAACTTTGCAAGCGTGTGTGTCCATTTACTTACTCTATCGTGTTGTTTCCCATCCATCATGCCCTCTCTCCTACCTGCCTACCCAGCCAAGAAGGTATGAAAAGTGGTCCACACCTGACCAAGGGAATTAATCATCCTTGACCCTGGACCAATTACCCCTCATTACCCACTATGTCTACCTCTCAGGGGAGAGCTGTGTAACAATAGAATGGCATGAAAGTCAGCAGCATCACAGGACCGAGTCCTAATGGACACTTCTGTGGAACTGTGTTTCCTCGGGAGTCCAGGTCGACTAACCTTCCATTCCTTGTCACTCTCCTGCAAAGCATGTACAAAGGAGGCTATTGTTCAGGATCAGGGTCCATGACCTCTTGAGCCAAAGTTCAGAGGGCCACTGGCAATGAAAGCTTAAAATGAAATATTTTAACGGTGGTGATAATAGGAAAGTTTAGTTTATGTGTAATCTTTATTAAACCTTTTGGTGCAGCTTTAAAACAGTTAATAATTTACATGCTTTACATCTACATAAGAACAACTCTTGACTTTCCTGCATGATGTCCAAACTTTCCTTTCATCTAGTATTAATTCAGCTGCTAATGTTTAAAATTTGTATTCATTAAAGTTAAAACACTAATTTATCAAGACAGGAGTTGCAAATGTTTTATAAAATGTCAATAAATGGATTGTGTTCAGGGTGTGCAGCAGGAATTTATCTTCACAATCTAGCATAATTTGTAACAACATATGGGTAACGCTGATCCATAGAAAGCTAATAGCCAATTTATTCCCCACTAATAAAGACATTTGTTTCAACATGTCTCATGATATGTGTTAGCTACTTGCTTCAATTCCCAACCTTTCTTAAGAGATCATATTTATTCCCTGCTTTGAACAAACTTTAGTGACACATAATTGTCAGGACTTTCTGCAAGTTTTTATGTTGCACTTCACTTCTTGGTTCTTGAATTTAGCTTATTTTGTGTTTTGTAAGGCACAATTATTATTTACACCACAAGGTTGTAATATTTCATCTCTTTCTTCTATGAAGTTGAAACTCAAAACCTATCACTTTTGGAATAACCCATCAGCTGTGACATTAATTTGTTGAGGAATTAACCAGACAAAGCTCACTAGAATAGGTGTTGTCTTTTATCCATTTGAAACGTGCTTTTCATCTGTCAGTGAGGAGAGGTATCCCATGTTCACTGACCTATCCTTTTAATTCACAATAAGACAGGAACAATGACCATAGACTGTTAATTACCGCCAGTTTGAGGCCAAAGTAGAGCTCCTTTGCTATGGCTTGTGTGTAACCCAAGCCCAGGAAGCCACATGGTGGCCCTGTAATGTCTGTCCCACTATTGCTGTGCCTTCACGTACACTCAGTCAGTGGTAGCAAAAGAAAACTATAAGTACATTTGACTGTTCTTACAACTATCATTTCATATTTTATTCCTACCTGGATTAATAACACCCAGTCATATCTCATTAAACCGCCAGCTGCTTTTTGTGTTGTAACGTTTCACTTAATACTGCTTTACTTAGCAGATAAAGGGTTAATGGACTGATCCCATGAGGGTAGTGTAGAAAGCTTATGGGCTTGGCAAAGATGATGAGGTCATACTCAGCTAAGAAACAACGAGTGATTTACAGCATACAGTGCTAATTCTGCTGGAGTACTATGAATACATTATTTATCTTAAGCGTTTTTGTATTCAATGAAAGCAATACACAGAAAAGGATAGTATAAACACCATCTATAATTTTTTCATTTTTTTCTATATGGAAACAAGTGTGAAAGATCTGATTTGACAAAAATTTATTAAACTGAATACTTTGATTAAAATGAGATGGAATAAAATTTTCTGACACCTGTTGTGTTAATTAGTTGAACAATTCTATGGCTCACATACTGGGTATAAATGCCACTTATGGATCTGATATGTCTTTACAGCTCAGATGTGAGCTTCATTCATCCTCCTGAAACTTGATCTTGTGCTGCAACATCAAGAGACCATCTGTGAGGAACCATCAAAATAAAGCCTTCCAGGATAACTAACATCCATGGTTCCTGCATATGTGTGTGTGCGTGTGTGCGTGTGTGTGTGTGTGTGTGTGTGTGTGTGTGTGTGTGTGTGTGTGATGTTTTTGCCTTG
>VUQH01049380.1:0-12188 GCA_015106775.1 Etroplus canarensis | reverse complement strand
AAGCCTATTTTCTGGTGTCAAAGGACACCCATACATGATGTCCTGAAGATCTATAGACAGATGGGACCATTACGGTCAAAGCCCCCGGCTTTGTTTGTCCTAAGCCGGTGATGAAATATTGATGGAAAAATAGAAATATTTTGCCTGCTGTTCAATGTTGCTCATCTAAAAGGGTTAATGAGTGTGAGGACTTCCCTGTCTCCTCTTACAGCCAAATGTAGCTCAACTACCCACTAACATTGACTGCAGTCTGCAGGCTCTGTGGGGCTAAAGAATCGATAACCTTTTTCAATACTGGATTAAGTCAAGGTATAATTGCTCAAATAGCTGAATCCATGAATGTGCTGACCTGTATTTTGCAAACTTTGGATATTGTTCTTCTTTGAAAGAATTAGAAAAGTAAAGCTTTTGAAAACTTGCCTGTTTGCTCTCTTGCTGAGTGTGAGACTCACATCTGTCCTGTAAATATAAAGCCACAACCATCTGCCACCTTGCTAAGCCTGGTTCTGTCCAGAGGTAATAAAATCCACCCTAGCCTGTGGTTTTTACACTTTCATCTTTGTACAAATTAGGAAAACAAAATGTAACATGTTTATTGGTATGTCTTGTGGTAGATTTTGTTACAGATGAACTGAGCTAGTTTCCCTGTTTTCATTTCTTATGCTAAACTAGGCTAAATGACACCCAAACCTTTAGTTTAATTTGTAATATACACATGAAAGTATCAGTTTAATTCAAAATATGTTCCTTAATATGTTATTTAAATGTAGAAATCTACATCATATCATACATTACTTGCATGCTTTTTAATTATATGACTAGTTTGTGTAGATTTGCTGCACAATCTCCCAATTTTTTTCTTATTAGGAGACTAACCACAGAAAAATCTTATGACCTGAATAGAATTTTTAATATTTGAAGCTTCAGTACTTTTAATGGTTACATCATATACTCACTGGCCACTTTATTAGTTACACCTTTGTAGGACTGGGTTGGATCTCCTTTTGCCTTCAAGACTTCCTCAATTCCTTGTGGCATAGATTCAACAAGGTGTTTGAAACACTCCTCAAAGATTTTGGTCCATATTGTCATGACACCATCATGCAGTTGCTACTAAGGTGTCAGCTGCACATCCATAAAGCAAATTTCCCATTCCACCTCATTCCAAAGGTGATCTGTTAGATTGAGATCCGGTGACTGTGGAGGCCATTTAAATAAAAGAAACTCACCGTTGTGGTCAAGAAACCAGTTTTAGATGATCTAAGCCTTGTGACATGGTGTGTTTTCCAGCTGGAAGCACCCATCAGAAGATGGGTACACTGTGGTCATAAAAGTATGGACATGGTCAGCAACAATATTCAATTAGGCTGTCACATGCTTGGTACTAAGCTGCCCAAAGTGTGCCAACAAAATATCCCCCACTCCATTACACCACCAGCAGTCTAAGCAGTTGTTACAAGGATGTTGTTAATGCCAAATTCTAACCCTGTCATCTAAATGTTGTAGCAGAAATCAAGACTTACTGGACCAGGCAACATTTTTCCTATTTTCTATTGTCCAATTTTGGTAAGCCCACACGGATTGTAGCCTGTTTACTGTTCTTAGTTGACAAGAGTGGCATGCAGTGTGGTCATATGCTGTCATAGCCCATCTGCTTAAAGGTAGGACATGTTGTGCTCAGAGATGCCCTTTTGCATACCTTGGTTAGGGTTAGGGTTAGGATGTTTAGTTTGCTGTGTTTTTATTATTCTGTTAATATTTTCTCACTGCGTATTTTAGTTGTAGTTTCAAAGAGTTGATTGTAGTTTCATTTCCTGAGTTCCTTATGTTATGGGTTGTTGTTCCAGCCTCCACTGCATTCTCCTTATATGGCGTCTTTGTGAATTTTCTTGTATCCACATATTGCCAATTTCACTTTGATAGTTATTTGTACATGATCAAGTTAAGTCAATTTGATTAATAACGCACATCTACAGTAAAAAACAAAAAGTTTGACCAGAGCACTGATGTCTTGTCTTAGTTTTACTTCCTGTCTGTCATCAGCCTGATTGGTTTCTGCTGTTTCACCTTTCCACCTGTTGCCACTTACCCATTATTCATGTGTATATATAGTGCTGCCTTCTTTGTAGCCCTTTTGAGATTATCTGTTGTCGCTGCCTCAGTGTTTCCTGTAGTCCTGAGTCCTGTGCCTGTATTTCCTTGTCTGTCCATGTTATCAGTGTTAAAATAAAGCTTGCCTTTTGTTCAATATCAAGTCTTAGTCTGCATTTTGGTTCCAATTCTAAACCAGTTCATGACAGTTTTAGTGCTACTTATCAGCTCGAAACAGTCTGGCCAGTCTCCTCTGACCTCAGGCATCAACAAGATATTTTCTGCCAAAGAACTGCTGCTCACTGTATAGTTTTTTGGGACCATTTGCTGTAAATCCTAAAGATTGTTGTGTGGGAAAACCCCAGCAGATTATCAGTTTCTGAAATACTTAGACCAGCCCATCTGGTACCAACAACCACACTATAATCAAAGTTACTTAAATCACCTTTCTTCCCCATTTTGATGCTCTGTTTAAACTTCAGCAGGTCATCCCAACTATTAATACATACCTACTTTTTTGAGTTGCTGCCAAGTGATTAGCTGATTAGATATTTGAGCTAATGAGAAGTTGAACAGCTGTACCTAATAAAGTGGTTATTGAGTGTAGCTTAAAGTAATATCTCGGTCTGAGTGTTTCTCAGCTTTCTTAAAAGTAACTTCCTGTGTTTGTATTATTTTTTAAAACTGGTTTGAATGTACTGAATTTACTGAATCAAACCCTATAAAAAGTTATTAAAAACTCAGGCACCTGGATGCGCACGCACACACACACTATTACACTACCCTCTCTTCTGCAGGTCCCTAAGGGGAGCACCAATGCAGCATGCTGATCTCAAATCAATAGATTTATCTCCCTGTGTTTCTTCCCTTCCCCTCCTCTCCCATGGGTCTGCTGGGGAGGTTTGTTTGCTGGCACACACTCTTTGTGTTCTTCGATCTGTTTCTCTGTGAGGTGGTGACTAGACGAGGGGGCCTATCAGGTTCAAGGTGCACGCTGGTTGCTTTGTCTGCCTCATTCTCAGTGAATCCCCTGGATGATGTAAATGTTTAATGGCACTGGTTATTTGGTTGTTATGGCGTGTGTTATGATGGATGGTAATGCAATGTTTTCCGATGGTGACTGAATTACACCACAGGGTATGCAGGCTATTTGGGTCGGGTGTTTAACTGGCCTTCATTACTGAACCATGCAAATATGTTCTGAAATTATAGTTGGAGCTGCAGGATTGTTTGCGTCAGTAGTCATTTTAAGTCATTTTTGCACAGTGGTTTGACATTTTTTAAAAATATTGAATACATGGATCCTTTTAGTTCCGTTTCTCTGACACAATAACAAGGTCAGATTTAAATAATTTTAGAACCTGGTAAAAACCAGATGATTTTTTTAGTGTTCTGAAATATAAAACCTTAGAACTGAAAGGCACTTTATTTTGTTTTCCTACTGACTACTGTACATACAGTGTTTTGGTTTCATTGGTATATTAGTGTGAGGTTATAAAACGTGTTGCTGTGCTGCATAGGCAACTTGTGTACCAAGTTCTGCAAAGTATAAAGAAGAGCATCTTACCAGTGGTGAAAATCTGTTATGAATCCTTAAAGTTAGAAGATGGTGAGAAATTATGCGTGGTAAGTGTCTTTTGGACAGCCCTGGAAGACATATGCACCTTTGCATGCATGAAATGAGGAACACTTGTTTTGCTTCACAAGACTTGTGGATGTGCTGCCACCTCAAAGCTGATCCAGCTGTATGCCTTGGTTGAGCATTACGTGATACTTTGCACCTCAGTGAATATGAGCAACACAGCAGTAGGTGAGGGTTTTATCTTGAAAGTAGATTCAACACCAACAGAGGACATCAATGCTCGGTTCCACTTTTAAAATGTCTCAGGGCCCCATAAGCTGTGGGTTTAAAGTGCCGAAAAGAATTGCAACCCTGCTTTGCTTTGGGTGAATAAAAAAACATTCAGTCCATTTCTGCAACTCTGCCTGCTGATATGCTTTTATTTCTGTCATACCTGGTGTTTGGATTTGAACGGCACCTTGTGTCATCCTTATGAAACTCCTTTCAGCGGCTTGTTTTGTGGTGACAGCAGAAGAATTACCTGCAAAACACTCTTTGTCAGCTCAGTGTGCAGAGAGCTCACAAACAAGACCATTTAGCTATTATTTCCTCTCAGTCTCCGATAGACAGAGCAAAACGAATGTTTATCAAGAAAAATGCGCAACTGTGGGAGAGGAGGAAAATAGGACAGGTGGAGAGAGAGGCCAGGAGAGAGGGATGGAGAAAAGAAGAGAAGGGGGGGGTTATTGGAGCTGAGGAGGGGTCATGGTGTCCCAGTGGAGAGAAATAGTGGAAAACATCCGTAATTTTCACTGCGGGATCCCATGTAATTGAGTCATTTAAAATACAGATACAGAGCTGAATCAAAGCAAAGTGGCTTGTAGTGGGAGGAGGGTGCTGCAAAGTAAAATGGAAAAGAGGTAAAAAGAAGGAGGTAAAAAGTGTGTTTCTCCTATTATTGGGCAAAGCTGGTCTGTTTATCCTTTTCATCTGTCAATCTCCTCTTTCAAGACACCATGTTACCTGTCAGAGATTTTCTTTTGTTTGTCCTCATATACTCTTTCAGTCAACATTATATTCCTGTTTTTTGTTATTTTTATTCACTTATTCATAATTTAATTTTTGATAGTGAATTTACTTTTTGCCTCTCATTTTGTTTGTTCAGTCTGTATTTTTTATGTTAATGGTAGAGCTCGTATAATTTGAGTGTAATGCTGCAATTTGTTTTAATGCCTCATATGTATTAGTCCACAAACAATAAGAGGAACTCGGTTAGCAAATTCTTTCTGTATATTTTCTTCAATACACATAATTTTTGACCACACATTTCCACATAAAAAACATAACTTAAAAACTGAGATTAGGACATAATCTTCAAGAGGCCATTTGGATTATTGGATGGGGAATAACAAAAATATTGGTTTTACTAAATAAAAAACTTTTGATTTAGTGGCCTAAATCAGTAAAATTTAGATTTACATTTCACGATGACTATGGTGATAACAGGTAAATTCATGAGTGGAGCAAATTTTGATTTGGCTTTTCAGCAGGCTACAATAGAATATCTATATTCCAGCACAGTATCAAGCAGCAGTACCTGTATTATTAATGTGAAATCCAGTTGATAGATAGCAATGGTAAATGGCAAAGTTCAAAAAAAGAGTGAGAGAAAGGGTGATAGGGTGGATTGGAGATTTGCTTGTCTGAGTGCTGAATGCTGCACCTGATTTTGGGATATAGCAGATCGATTACTGTAAATGGAATCTAGAAGTAGCCTCCAAGCAAAACACAACTTGCAAAGCATGCAAAACTAAACTATGAAACTACTATATACAAGACTTCTACCGTAACTTATAAGACCAAGAGAAAATAATGAAGAAGTATAAATGGTATTTACCAGAGGTGATAAAAACACATCCCTTACTCCAGAAGAGAAAGACCTGGGTAGAAACTGAAGTACTGGTTCAACTTCTTTACTCAAGTAAAAGTGAAAAAGTAGGCTCTAAAATGTATCATAAGAAAAAAATAGCTCTTTAAAGGACATTTATACCACCTATTTTTGTGAAAATCCAACAGAATCTCATGTCATATTAATATAAAAATTATATTAATACTAGGGAATGGGAACTTTATTTCAACTTCTAATCTAATAAATGTACTCAGCTTGAACAATCCATATGTAGAACATAAGCAGAGAAAAACAAAGCAGATAGCTCTAATTGTTGTGCCTACATTGTACTACAATAGCTAGATACAGATAGATGACAGATAACTGCCTCCACACCTAAACAGAAAAATGAGCATACTGCCATAAATGGTGCATATATTATGTTTTTTTTGCTACTCTCATTTCTACACCTTTAACATCAGTCACACATGATAACCAACTTGGATGGATACACCAGAAAGATTATCATAAGTTATTGTTTCTTCAGTTATGTTCAAAACCGTTTGATGTTGGGAAGATGCACAGTGATGCAAAATAATCAGTAACTCCCCTCAAATAAGTTTAACGTAAAGTAATGAGCCTGTTTTGAAAATGTAAGTAGTAGAACATAGAGAAATTTGTTTTCAAATGTAGGGAGTAAAAGTAAAAAGTTGTCAGGAAAAATAAATACTCAAAGAAAGTATAGATACCTGAAAAATCTACTTTGATACAGTAAGTTCTTGTACTTCTTTAATTCCCACCTCTGGTATTAGCATTTTTAACTGAATTGCTGAGAGCAGCTAGCTGCACACGTTTTTTGCAGTTCACATTACAATGTCTGCATGGCACTGTGTGAAAAAGTGTTCAAAATAACCAATATGAAACTGGTACTTTTTGTGATGACCAATGGCACAATACAGAACACAATGAACACGACAAAATTAGCTGTAAGAGTAATTTTGATTTTGTGAATTTTCATTGGATGGGCTCTGGTGATTAATGGACCCACTTTCAATATGGGAACCAAAAGCAAATCTTGGTTTAAAGTTAGGAAAAGGTGCGTGGTTAGGCAATTAGTCACAATGACTATGTACTTTCTAAATGTATTTATAAAGCATGACTCTCCACACCACTTAAAGGTCATTTTGCTAGAAATGCATATGTGAAAAAAGTTGCACAGAGCCATTTGTGGCTCCATGCGATGTCACGAGTCAGCATTTTTCAAGTATGTAGACTACAGATTTCAGTCAACGGTTAAGTTACATTGTAAGTAATGTTAGACCCAGCTTTTAAAATGTTATTGCAGTCTGTGGGGACCATATTAGACACACTGGATGGTTTTGCAAAATTAGAAAACTGCAGTGAAGTCATTCATTATACATTTTTATCGAAAAAATTCTGTTCCTGGTGTGGTGGAATGTGATGGAAATTCAGGAAAGTGATTTTAGATCTAGATATTTTATTTTAATCATATAAAAATAAAATACAATTGTTGTTTAGTAACAAAAAATGCGTGTGATTTGTAAATTGTAATGTACATGTAATGACAACAGACTCACTGAATATGGAATCTACTTGTACTTCTTTACACTACTGAAAATTAGGATAAATCTAAATTCATATAGGTTACTGAGCAATGTATTCATGAGGCCAATAAACTAAAGTAAGTTTAACACCCCTGCTATATGGAATAAACAAGTACCTCTTTAGAGGTATTTCCTGTTAATTTACCCTATAAGCATGTAAAATGGAAACAAACTCATTACACGGCATGCAAGAATAATTAGATCACAAGTTCTTTGAGAACTTTGCAGAATAAAACAGCAGAAATAGAAAATACAAAATAACACCAATACATTTAATATTGAAATGATTCAAAAGATATGGCTCCCATCTTCTTCAGATATGAAAATCATTAATGTTTGAGAACTGAGGTTTATTCACGGCTTCCTGCTGTATGAACAATGTCGTCCTGAATGAAAGCTGTGCTGGGATACCTCTGAGGCCTCTGGGTGAAACTCTAAACCGTTTCTTGTATCCTGCCTTTAGAAATTTATGCTCAAAGCAGAACTATGGCAATTATAAGGCAATTACAGTCTCATATTGCCTGTTATTTTGAGATTGAAGAGAAAAGCTGAAGGAGGTAAAAGCTCAGTAGTTAAAAAGAGTAAGTGTGCCAATATTGATGCTCCTTTTTCTAAATGCTCAGTTGTCCAGCTTGGCATGTGTTCCTTGCCTGACTTAACTGAAATGACAATAAGAAGAAAAAATATTAATTACTCAGCTCCAGTTTATGATTTTTTTTCCAACTTTTATCATTTTTGAGAGACCAAAAGCTTTGCTGAATTTGTACTCAAATGCACTCTGCTGGCGAGTGGCCCAGCAATTTTACCATAGTGAACCTTGGGAACAAGCATCTATTCTCTGCCAGACAATGACGGGGAGGAAGCTGTGTGTGTATGTGTGTGACACTTGATCAGCGTGCTACGGTAACCACAGCTCCACACGCATAAACACACACTTCATCAGTTCCCATTGCTTGATTGGCAGCACTCCAGAGACCCACCTGCCTTAACTGCCTTTACTTACCACTAGACTATTTGGCCAGATGGGGGCTGAATTTATACAAACTGTGTGTGTGTGTGTGTGTGTAGGTGTAGGTGTAGGTGTAGGTGTGTGTGTGTGTGTGTGTGTGTGTGTGTGTGTTTGAATTCATTCTCATGTATTCATCATCAGGCTGTGTATGAAGAAAACCACCTGACTTTGTCTTTGATTTTCCAGCCACCCCCGGGTTTGAATACATTGGCAGCACAGCACATGGTTGCAATATGTTAGTCACCCAGAACAGACTTCAGTCATGCTAAACTGGAGGTCTTCATTTAGAGGTGCTGGTCTGGGAACAGTGCTCAGCTGCCACTTAACTTTTCTGCTTCTTTTTTGGAAGTGATAGCATGCCCAGTGGCTGATTAGGAAAGGAAACTGATATATGTAGTAACGCCTCTAAGACACAGAATGCCAATCTTCATGTCTCAAACTGAAGCAGCTGCAAAGCAAGTAAGAAGGAAACATAAGGGTTTAAGAACTAGCACACACTTTAACAGATTTTTTTATGACTATTTTAAATTTCCTCTTATTCCTTCATCAGAAACTTTCACACAGGTGATCCAAAAGATTAGACACAAAGAAAATCCTCATCAGACAGCCAGAAACTCAAAAAAATCTCTTCTACTGGACCACAAATTAATTTTAGCCCTCAGTGGTCAACTTCACTGAGGTTTGGATACGATTTCTGGAAAAGGAACTGTTTTGCATAAACATTTTGGAAATTTGCTGCAATTTTACTCTTCTGTCTGGCTGCTGGCCTTTTCCAGATGTGCAACAATATAGATGTTTCCATATGTGCAGGTTTTCATATGGTTGCATGAAATGGATTTTTTTCATTCCGTCAAAGAGAGAACTGGGATTATAAATAGCAAAAATGTGATGGTAAATACATCTTAGTAGAGGTAGCTGTAAATTATATATTAAGGCTTTGTATTTTTTTCTGCTCAAACATTTATTATGTAGGCCATCATTACATCCAGAAATAAAACTCTTATGTGTGTTGATGTTGGTAGTTTACTCTGATTTATTTTGTTTTGTTTAAAAGTGTTCAGCAATATTTCAGTCACAGTGTATTTCCATATACTCTGCTGATGAAGCTGCGCTCCTTTATAAATTTTGTAGTCATAAGTGTTTCAATGTTTGGCTTCTTTGAAACTGCTTTCGAGTTCTGATTCAGCTTGCATAGTTAGAATGTATTTCTTTATACCAAAGGAAGTTTAAATGTATGTGTTTAATTACACTGAATGATTTCTTAGTCTATTGACATAAAAATTTTACTTCCAACAATGGAAAAATCAATTGATTTTTTAAATCCTTTTACCAAATAAGAATTTTGTGTTTCCAGTTCCTCTAATGTCAAGACTTGCTCTCTTTCTCTTACAAAATTGTAATTTGAATATATTTGTGTTTAGAGCGGATAAACTATGAAACACCAAATATTCCAAAATCACTCACAGACAGACAGACAGATAGATAGATAGATAGATAGATAGATAGATAGATAGATAGATAGATAGATAGATAGATAGATAGATAGATAGAAGCTATAAAACAGAACATATGTTATTTCAAATTTATTTATTTTCATTAAGCTTAATTTTATTATTTCCCCAATTTTTTCATTCCCATTTAATTTTTTTATTTATTTATTTGGCAGTTTGAGGCATCAATATTAATCGAGCAGAGACAGGATATTACCTTGGTATTTGTAAAAACTGTGAAGAGTATTTATTTTAACTTTTTGACTGACTAAAAAAAATTGCATTAAATTATATGGCTTGACCATATTGATTCATCCAAAGCTTTTTATTGTGTGAATCATGAAAAACTATCTGTTAAGATGAATCAATGAAGAGACAGTGACACTGACAGTTCTTAAGGTATGCCAACCAGAGGTTGCAAGTAAAATAGGCAATAGTACTTCAGCTCTGTTTGGGGCAAGTAATAAGGATAGGCAAAAAGGAATTTTGTCCTCAGTTCTTTGTAATCTTTATGTTGATGATTTGTCAAAGAAGTTGAGAGCCTGTAAACTGGGTTCATGACTGGTAGTATCTTAAAGAGCCATATTATGTATGCTGATGATAATGTAGTCTTTAGTCTGTGTCGTGCTGGTCTCCTTCACATATGCATATGCTTATGGTGTGGAATAACACAACAGATACAATGCTTATAAGAGCATTGTCATGATTTGTAGAACCAAGGAGGACAAACATCTAAGATTCCCTGATTTTAAATTGTTGGATAATGATGTTTGTGTGTGTGGTTAAATATCTTAGACATCTTATTCTGGATCAAATGACGGATGATGTATGGACAAGCAAATATCTTTTTATGCAAGTTTAGTGCATATACAGAAAGAGTGAAGATTTCTCTATTTAAAGGATTCTGTACACCTGTACTACACAGTTGTGAATAAACTATTGGAAAGTAAGTTTATGAAAACTTCATGTAGCTTATAATGGTTCCATGAGATTAGTACTGAAGAGACCAAGTTACCTCAGTGCGAGAAAGGTTTGTAGCCACTGCAGTCAGGGGCAATTCTAGGATCAGACATTTAGGATGGGCTCAGCCTCCAGTCAGAATATTACATACATTGCCTTGTGATTAGTAAAATGAATAATAATTATATTTATGTAGAATATGATGCTAGCAAATATATTCATCGCTTTTTACCCCTTCATTAGGTACACATTACAATATCACTTTCTTAAGCAACCTAATTAGTTGGATGGTCTATTGTAGTGCCTGAGAATAGTTCAGAATGAATAATCACAGATATCAATATAATACACCTATTTTAGGGTCAATTCTTTAGTTTGTTCATGAAAACAGAGGTAAAGACTTAATCATGATGGCCAGAATTTTCCAAGGTAAGTTAAAGATCAATTTGTAGCAAAGTAGATATGAAGAGATATATGCACAACATTGTTTCAGTCTCTTAACAAGCAATCCTCCCCCCACCCCAGGGATTAATAAAGTATTCTGATTCCCATTCTGATTAACAAAGGGGCAGTCCACCAAATCATCAAATAATCAAAGTGCCCTCATTCAATACAGACATTGCCAAAATCAGGTTTCCTTTCCACGTACCTGTGCAAGAAGCTTTTACTGTTAAGTTTTCAAGTTCATACAAACCCTCCCTTTATTGTACAGACTCAACACAGGGCATCAGGTAGGCTATCCCTGAGTGTGTGTGTACCTTTTGGCTGCTACCTTGTTTTCTCCACAGCGGATTAATCCGCATTGGTAATTTGGCAGAGGTTTTACGCCAGATGCCCTTCTTGACGCAACCCTCCATAGTGAGAGGGGCTTGTGTCCCCACCTGGGATCGAACCAGGGACTTTTCGCTTGTAAGGCGAATGCACAAACCATTACACTTACCGGGGGTACTAGGATACCCCTAAGTGAAGAATAGATATGTAGTCTGTTGCTTCAATATAGAGGCAGCTACAGTGTTCAAGGCATTTTTAGAATTATATGAATCCTGTCGTGAAGTCCACCACTGTAGTGTAGTCCATGCAACTCAGTAGCGCTTAAAACTGATTTGCCAATGTATCCTACATTGTGTAACAATATCAGAAAATAATAATTTGATATTATTATTTTTGGGGGCGCTAAGATGGAATTTAGGAGTATTTGAACACCTCTAAACAGGCTCTAAACTAATCAGACACTGGAGTTAGTACATTTAAATCTGTTTTAAGTAACCTTATGTATAAATTTATTTGCAGGCTCAATGCTTCTGAGAATGAGATTATTGTGGGTTTACCAAACATAAAATTTAGTACCACACACTACCAATCCCTGCTAATTGAGACACTGGTAAAGCTGTCTTTTGTGTCATGTCTGGCTGGTGGGTGTGCGGGTGAGGACCCATATGCAGGGCTCGAAGGCAGCCGGAGTACATAAAAAGGCTTTATTACCAAAAATAATAAATACAAAAGTCCAGGGAAGAGTGAGGAAAATGTGAGAGAGAGGATGGCAGAGGGAGGGAAGATGGTGAAT
>VUQH01049379.1:3411-16923 GCA_015106775.1 Etroplus canarensis | reverse complement strand
GTCCTAAAAGCTCCCTAAAAAGCCCTCAGCTGATCCAAAATGTTGGCGTGGGAGTACTGACAGGAACTAGGAGTAATCATATTTTCCCCTATATTGGCTTTTCTTCAAGAATTTAATTTGCATTTTCTCTTTACATACTGTACAAAGTAACGTCTTGAAAAATTGCCACCATCCTATCTTAAAAACCTCGGTATATTTCAACAGACCACTTCTCTCTCAGAGTGCAGACCTACTTGTGGTTCCTAAAGTTTTAAAAGTAGAATGGGAGGTAGAGCAGCTATCAGGCCCCTCTCCTGTGGAACCAGCCCCCAGTTTGTATTCAGAAGACAGACAACCTCTCTACATTTAAGATTAGGCTTCAAACCTTTCTTTTTGATAAAGCTTATAGTTAGAGCTGGATCAGGTGAGTCTGAACTATGCCTTAGTTATGCTGCAATGGGCTTAGGCTTCTGGGGGACTTCCCATAATGCACTTAAGCATTTTTCTCCACCCACCTCTTTTTACCCCCTGTGCATTTAAATGCCACTAGTATGTGTCATTAAATTTTGTCTTTTCTCCCATAGTTTGTGTTTTGTCCTTGTCTCTCTTTGCTCTCCTTTCTCTCTTCTCTTTGCCCTCACCCCCAACCGGTTGAGGCAGATGGCTGCCCCTCCCTGAGCCCAGTTCTGCTAGAGGTCTCGTCCTGTTAAAAGGGAGTTCTTCCTTCCCACAGTCTCTGAGTGCTTGCTCATAGGGGAGCCTGTGATTGCTGGGGTTTTCTTTCTAATATTATAGGGTCGTCAAAGAACCTTTTGTTGTAAACTGGTGTTCCATAATTTAAAATGAACTGCATAGTACAGATAATAGTTATTTTTAAAACTACACCTTTTTTAAAAAAAAAATGACGTGATATGACAGCATTTGAGGTCGTTTTGACCAGAAATACAGGCCAGCTCTTGGCTTGCATGATATGATGGTCCACTATCAGTAAAGTGGTAATGTACAGTATGTGTGTTTGTTGTTAGGGCTCCCTCAGTGCTACCAGATCAATCATCTCCTGATTTTTATTATTATTATGAATCAGCCTTTTTTCAATAACCTTTTAGTTGTGCCTGCCAGCAGGACTGACAGTAGCTCGATGCAACAAACCAGATATCTAAATAAAATACACCTGCACCTGTATTCCAAAAACCAAAGGCAAGAAAACAACAATCTAGGTTTGAGCTTTGAGCTCTCTCCCTCTGCCTTTCATTCTCATGTATCCCAGGAGAGACTTCAATGTGGCTGCTTCCTAACCCATGGGAACCTGCTTCACCAGAGGGGCAAAAATTGACATCCCCATGGGAAAAGACTGCTTTTAAAGGTTTAATTATTTTTTAAATTCTTTCTATAGGGCGACTCTTGTGGTGGGGGAGTGCTGTTGCCATGTTAGGAGAGTAGTGTTGATGCAATATTTATTGGAAGTCTTTATACAGGTTTGTAAAGATTTTTTTAAAAATTAGTCTCCATAATAGACTTTTATTCACAGCAGACATTTTGCCTCGTCATAACAGAAATGCAATGGTGGCACTGAAAAGCATTAACGATGGCTCAGATCCATTAAGAGTTCACATAGGCTAAATTGTTCCAGTAAGTCAGCATACACAATGCGGGGGCCTAACCTGAGTGCAGTGCTGCTATTATCAATGTGACTGAGGGTACCTGTGCTTTTTCTGCTATGACACATTAACATGTCTGCTGTAATGTAATGCACTTGCATTTATATAGCACTTTTCTGGTCTTACTGACCACTCAAAGCACGTTAGACTACAAGCCCCATTTTAACTACAAATACTTCATCTATCTCATATCCATAGCCAATTCAGAATCACCAGTTAACCTAACAGTTAACCTATGTGTTTGGGCTGTCGGAGGATGCTGGGGTACCTGGAGGAAACGCATGCAGGCACAGGGAGAACCCGCAAACTCTGCACAGAAAGGCCCCAGCTGTGGTTTGAACCAGGAACCTTCTTGCTGTGAGACAACAGTACTAAGCACCACCACTGTAAGGTCTATGTAAGTTCAGTGTTTTTCAATGGAACAAAATTTTTCCTCGGCTCACTGAAGAGGACATAGCGCGTGCATTTTGACCTGACCAAAGATGGCTCCTTAGCGGGTTGCTCTTCAGTATATCATAAAGTTACCTGTGGATATGGATTTCAGATGATCTGCAAGTTGGATTGTAGTTTGTATATAATGACTATACAGCAAAATTTCTAGAGAAATCGCAATGGGATTGTTTTTTACTGCTGGACTCGGTCTGTGGTTTGCTTGAGAGATATACTCACAAGATCAAATGAAAAGACAAGATCAGGACAGAGCTGCATTGATCTGTCCTTTGATGTCCACTTTTTTGCAACATTTTCTTAAATAACGTGAAAGCCATAAAAGTTTGGGATCTCTTGGAAATTCTCGTTTTCCATGGAAACACATGAAATTAGTCTGAATAGGAAATATAACAAATGAACAGGACATGCTGACATTGCCATAGCTAGAAATCTAATGATTTTAAAGGAAATGATGAAACTGTTCTTTAAATTTTGCCTTCATAAAAAAAGACCTTTTGCAAGCAGTTCCAGCCTGGCAGACCTCAGGTGTTCTAGCTGTCAGTTTTTCAAGGTAATCTGATGAGATTTCACCCCTGGAGCATCTCCCACAAGATGGACTGGCTTGATGGAGTCTTCTTCCATACCATACAGTCAAGCTGCTCCCATAACAGCTCAACAGGGTTCAGATTTAGAGACTGTGCTGGCCAGTCCATTACAATCAGAATTCTGGCTGACTGCTTATTCTTTAAATAATGCTGACACATTTTGGAGGTGTGTTTTGGGTCATTATCCTGTTATAGGATGAAATTGGCCCCCAGTCAAGTGCTGTCCACAAGGTGTGGCATGGTGTTGCAAAATCTTGTGATAGCGTTCCTTCCTCAAGGTCCCTTCCACTCTGTACAACACTCCTATTTTACCACCTCCACAGCACCCCTAGACTATCATGCTGCCTCCGCCACGTTTAAGTAATGACATCTTCCACTTGTCCAATTCAGGGTCCCAGGGGGTGCTGGAGCCTATCCCAGCTATCATAGGGTGAAAGCAGGGTACACTCGTGGACAGGTTGCCAGTCTGTCGCAGAGCCAACACAGAAAGACAAACAACCAGTCACGCACACAATCACACCTACGGTCAATTTAGAATTGCCAATTAACCTAACCCCCATTGCATGTCTTTGGAATATGGGAGGAAGCCGGAGCACCTGGAAAGAACCCACGCAAACACGGGGAGACAATGCAAACTCCACACAGAGGGGTCAAAGGCAGCCAGCTGTTGGATTTGAACCTGGACCCTCTTACTGTGAGGCAACAGTGCTAACCACCACACCACTGTGCTGTATTAAACACTGTTCTTAAATATTTTAATTTGTTTTACATCTCACAAATGTTCTTCTGTTTGAGCCAAAGACCTCAAACTTGGACTCATCTGTCTACAACACCTTCTTCCAGTCTTCCAGTGTCCAGTTTCTGTGCTCTTTTGTCCATCTCATTCTTTTCTTTTTATTGGCCAGGGTGAGATATGGCTTCTTCTAGGAAATTCTGCCATAAAATCCAGCATCCTAAAGTCTCCACTTCACTGTTGATGCTGACACTGGTATGCAATGGGAACTATTTAGTGCAGATGCCAGTTGATGACCTGTGAGGTGCCTTTGTCTTAAACTATGCACTCTCAGATATTTGTCCTCTTGCACAGTTGTGCATCGGGGCCCCCCCCTCTCCTTTTTCTGTTCTTGTTAGAGCCAGTTTGTGCTGTTCTCTGAAGGGAGTAGTTAACAGCATGGTAAGAGATTTTAAGTTTCCTTGCAATTTCTCACACTGAATATCCTTTCTTTTTCAGCACAACAATAGACTGACAGGTCTCTAAAGAAAGCTACATATTTCTGGCCATTTTGAACCTGTAAACAAACAAACAACTGCTGATGCTTTAGATACTAAACTAACCTAAAGAATGCCATTCTCTTTCTTTTGCTCCCTTATTAGTACAGTGTTTTATAGCTATGTAACACAATTGCAAAAAGGTTTTCTAATGAGCGATTAGCCTTGTAAAATGATTCATTTGGATTAAGAGCCATACCAGAAGATTTATGCAGAGGACTAACAGTTACTGATAATAGACCTCTACCAAAAAAATGTAGATCATTCTTTAAAAATCTTCTGATTAATTTTAATTGTATATCAAATTATTAAGATTCTTTGTGAAATGGATAAAATTGCATCTTGCATTAAAATGTGTTTTTCTTTGGAAAACAAGTGATGCAAGTGATTCTAAACTTTTGAGCGGTAGTGAACATCCATTAAAAATAATAGTAGCCATCGCACCGCTGAACTGGTCAATTTGGTGTGCTAACCATGTCTCTACAAAAAACAGCGTGTTAGGAGATAGGTGCCAAAGAAGAAGAAGAATAATAAATATTTAGCCAAGCATAACAATAGTGGAATTGTTTATTTTGCAACAATCTCACTAAAAATAAAACTGTAATAAAAACAGTTGTACTAAATCCTTCTAACTTTACTGGTGATAAGAACTATATGAATTGCATGATTCAAATTATTCGCTGTTTATATTGTATGGGCTTGGTGCAGCCTCTCAGTTTATCCCATAGACAGTAAACAGTGATGGAGCTGCTGGGATGTCACCCATTGCTTTGGTAGCATTTTTAAACCTTCAATGTTAGTGTTTTGGCCACTGTTATGTTGTTTTTTTTTTAAGCCAGAAGTTACATTATGTGTATGAAAGGGTGGACATTATCAGCTAATGCTAGCACGGCAGAGACACACATATAAGCTAATTAGTAATAAGGAACAGACAAATAAAATTCTAGAATTTCACTCACCAAAACTTAAGCACAAACTAGTGAGCAAAAGTATTGGAAGAAAATGTTTTCAACAAAATTAAAGTCAAAAATACTTCATATTTGGCTATATATCCTTTGCTAGCAATAGGTCCATCAAACCTACAACCCATAGACGCCATCAGATTTCATATTTCTTCATGGGTTCTGCCCTTCCAGTTTTTTACTGCAGCATCTTTTAGTACTTGTTTTATTTTCTCCTTTCAGTCTTTTTCTTTTCAGGAGGTGAAATGCATGTTCATTTGGGTTAAGATCGGGTAACTGACTTGGCAATTCCAAACCCTTGCATTTTTCCGCTGATTAATTCCTTTTTTGAGGTGGCAGTGTGTTTGGATCATTGTCGTGCTGTATAATAAAGTTACTCCTGATTAGTTTGGTTGCATTTCTCTATAAATTGGCATATAATATGTTTCCGTACACTTCTGCATTCATTCTGCTGCTACAATCATGAGTTCCATCATCAATAAAAAGGACTGAGCCTGTTCAAGGGGAGGTCATGCAAGTTCAAGCCATGACACAACCTCCACCAACTTTGTTCCAGAATTGTTGTGGCTCATCTATGCCCTGTTTTAAAAATTCCAACCTGGCTTTCTGATTTTTTTCTGCTGATGAGCTCTCTAAATCTTATTCAAACATACTGTAATATTTCAAATTTTTTAGGACATTCCAAATTGTAGTACTGGTTATGCCCAGTAATTTTGAAATACCTCTTATGGGTTTTCCTCTTTTCTTAGCTTCAGAATGGCATGCTTTTCTCTCATTGACAGCTCTCTCCTCTTTATGCTTTATGTTTAACTACAAATGCAGTCCTCACAGGTGAAAGCCAAAGCTTAAACTGAGAGTAGATATCCAGGGCTACTTAATGACTAAACAATCAATATACCCGGCTACAAAAAATACCTGTCACTTCTCATGTTCCAATAATTTTGCTCACGTGAAAAATCAGGTGGATTGATACAAAATGTGTTGCATTGTATCTTATTTATCATATCAAGATGTAAATACAAAGGGAAAATCATAAACTCTGTTCCCTCTTCTTATATTCATTTTTTTTATCTCATACACTAATGCCTTCAGTGCACAGCAAAAACAAATTAACTGGCCGTGCTGTTGCATTACTTTTGGAGGGGACTGTATACAGTGGCTTGCAAAAGTATTCACCCACTTTGGCGTTGCTCCTTTCTTGCATCACAACCTGTAATTTAAATGGATTTGTTTTAACTTTATGTAATGGACCTACACAAAAACATTTTTAAAAAAACCTCTAAAAAATAAAAACTGAAAAGTGGTGCACGCATATGTATTCACCCCTTTACTAAGAAGCCCTTAAATAAGATCTGTTGCTTCCAATTACCTTCAGAAGTCACATAATTAGGTAAATAAGGTCCACCTGTGTGCAATCTAAGTATCACATGATCAAAGTATATTTACACACCTGTTCTAAAAGGCCACAGAGTGTGCAACACAACATCAAGAGGCATCATCAAGCAAGCCACACCATGAAGACCAAGGAGCTCTCCAAACAGCTCAGGGACAAAGTTGTAGAGAAGCACAGATCAAGGTTGAGTTATAAAAATATCAGAAACTTTGGAAACCCCACAGAGCACCATTAAATCCATCACAAAATGGAAAGAATATGGCACCACAACAAACCTGTCTAAAGAGGGCCATCCACCAAAAACTCACAGACCAGCAAGGAGGGCATTAATCAGAGAGGCAATAAAGAGACCAAGGGTAACCCTGAAGGAGCTGGAAAGTTCCACAGCAGAGACTGCTGTATCTGTCCATAGAACCACTATAGTCTGTACACTCCACAGAGCTGGGCTTTATGGAAGAGTGGGCCAGAAAAAAGCCACCGATTGCAGAAAAAAAAAAAGAGATATGCTTAGAATTGGCCAAAAGGCATGTGGGAGACTCCCCAAACATATGGAAAAAGGTCCTCTGGTTAGATGAGACTTTTTGGCCATCTAGAAAAGGGCTATGTCTGGCACCAACCCACCACCTCTCATCACCCCAAGAACACCAACCCCACAGTGAAGCATGGTAGTGGCAGCATCATGCTATGGGGACTGGGAAATTGGTCAAAATTGAAGGAATGATATATGGTGCTAAATACAGGGAAATTCTAGAGGAAAACCTGTTTCAGTCTTCCAAGAATTTAGGACCTGGACAGAAGTTCACCTTCCAGCAGGACTATGACTCTAAGCATATTGCTAAAGCAACACTGGAGTGATTTAAGAGGGAAACATGTTAATGTGTTTGAATGACCTAGTCAAAGCCCAGACCTCAATCCAACTGAGAATCTGATGCATGACCTAAAGATTGCTGTACACCAGCAGAACCCATCCAACTTAAAGGAGCTGGAGCAGTTTAGCTTCAAAGAATGGGCAAAAATCCCAGTGGCCAAGACGTGCCGAGCTCATAGAGACATGCTCTGAGAGACTTACAGCTGTCATTGCTGCAGAAGGTGACACTACTTTGGGTGGGTGAATACATATGTACGTATCACTCTTTGGTTTTTGTGTTTTTTAGAATTTTTGAAAATACATGTTTTTCATTTTACTTCACCAATTTGGACTATTTTATGTAGGTCCATTCCATAAAACTAAATAAAATAAAATAAATTTCCTTTTAAATTACCGGTTGTAACTAAAAAAATAGAAAATAATGCCAAGCAGGGGTGAATACTTTTGCAAGCCATTGTACTGTAAATATGATAGAAAATATGGAAAATAACAACAGTTCCCCTCTGAGGACTGTTCTAGATCTAAATAGGATTGTTCTTTGCATAGCTGACTAACTTTCAATCAAAAATTATTAATAGCACCTTAATTAATAATATGGGATAAATACAAGTTGACATTCGTTGCACACTGAAGCTATGTAGATGGCTCTAAGTGTCAGGACATTACTGCTTATATAACCTTGGTGTAAAAAATGCATGAAAAGCATTTCAGCATTTGGTTTGTCTTCACAGATAAAAGTGAGGGATGTTTCCACAAGTGACATCTCTGTGTGTGTGCTTCAGATGTGTGCGTGTGTGTGTGTGTGTGTGTGTGTGCTTCGTGTTGCATGTGTGTGTAAAGGAATGCATTAGTCAGCATATCTGTTTATTAATCAATCTGTCTACCTGAGTGATGCAGGCCCCGGTGAAGGCCACAATGACAGCCACTACGTTGACCGTGAGCTGGAACTGCAAAAACTTGGAGATGCTATCATAAACGTTTCGTCCCCACATCACCGCTTTGACAATGCTGCTGAAGTTGTCATCAGTCAGGATGATGTCAGACGCTTCTTTAGCCACGTCTGTCCCTGCGATACCCTGACAGAGATTGAGAAAGAGTGAGGGGGAGGCAGAAACTCACAATGTGATTCATGTAAGCATTCAAGCATCCAAATTACTTTGGAGTGCTACTGTCTCAATATCGTGCTGTCCTGCCTCCAAGTGCTACCACTTGGCATGAGTAAGAGCTGTGGTCAAAATAAAATGCACGCTACTCAAAACACTTTTTACAGGCAAAACACACCATATTCATAGTACTTTACATATTTATTATGGATTTATTATGAAATGTACTTGAACACATCTTTAATCACAGTGATAATCTGATGGAAAAATTACAGAATAAGACTGACTGCAACAACAAATGTCATGACAGAAGGGTTCTAACTCCACATAAACACTGCTGGTGAATAATATGTCAGGTTACCATGGCAAAGCCCACATCAGCCTTCTTCAAAGCTGGTCCGTCATTAGTTCCATCTCCTGTTACTGCGACAACCTGCCTCTGCTCTACAATGCTGCTATCAATGATGCCTGGGTGCAAACATGAACAAAAAAAAAGAAACAGGTTTTAAGTGGGTGTGAATCTGAGTATGTGTGTGTGTGTGTGCGTGTGTTTTGGTTTCTAACCTTGAGACTCACCTTTTACCAGTGTGTGTTTGTCAGTTGGTGAGGATCGAGCCAGCACGCGCAGTTTGGGCCAGATTTTGTCAATACGCTCCTGTTCAATCTGTTGGTTTGAGACAAAAAGAAGCCGTTAACTCGTCCGCGCTTTCACTAGATGTCACTGTTGATCCGGAGTGTGGGGCACGCTACAAAGATGTGACTGAGAAAAGAAGACACATAAAGGATCAAAGACGCACTTGATTCTTATATACTGCTCTTTCATTCAGTGTAACCACCCTGCACTCTTGCATAATGATCCTTTACACACAGCATTTTAAAGTGTACATTTAAATTCACACTCTGCAAAAGAGCCGAGCCACAGCACCAATCAGCAGCATTAAGCCTTCTGCTAAATTCAAAGGATAAAGCTAAATGGGTCGGATAAAAGCACTGTCTGTACAAAATTTTACCTTTTATTGTGTGCACTAACTACAGCAAGTGCAGCTGTGCTGATCTGAACCTCATTACAGTGGCAACAAAAGAAAACAGCTTGTCTTTGATACTTACTGATACTTTTAGTATTGATAGATATTATCAATCTGTAACCCTCAACCTAACCTACCACGGATACTTTCTGAACATCCATTTGTAGCTTATTTGAATTCCAGTAAAGAAAAAAATCCAAGCAGCTTTAAAATACTACCTCAGGCTACATCCTCACTGAGCTGTTTCATCTTAAAAGTGTATAAAAACAAGAACAATCTCCATCCAGCTGAGAGTTTTGCATAGTTTCTGTCAATACTAGCGATCACATATCACCATTCGCACAGACTAGGTGTGTGTGTGTGCCTACTAAAGAAGAACAGCAGGGCAAAAAGACCAGAGATGTCTTGAGTTGGACTCATGATAAGGTGGAACTGTTACTAAAATTGCTCCACCTCCCTGAGCTTTTCTAGGACCAGTCGGCAGCGGTGCACATGAGAGGCAGTTAGACAGGACATTAGCTGTTCCAGTTTGCAAATAGAGCAGCTAATATTCCAGTACATTTACCACTAGTGATTGGTCATCGTGTGTGGTGCCTCCTGCCTCCCCTATAACTCACTGAGTAATTCCTGTAGTTAGAATGAAGTGGAACATCTCCTGTTGTGTACTTCATTTTAGAGTTGAGAAGATGTGTGAAAACAGCTGTAGTTTTTCCTCCTGTCATAAATCATCCTACCAGGGACTCTCACACAATTTCTTTGAGAGCAAACCTTTATTGATAAAATGTATATAAATGATTTTATGCGGTGCTATGACGAACTAAGTCCATCTTATGATTCTACAGCTTCTAGAACCCCCTTGAGCTGCAATAACTTGAAACTGTTGTTTTCTGTATGACGTTATCAGTCTTTCACATCATTGTGGAGGAATTTTGGCCCACTCTTCTTTACAGTGTTGCTTCAGTTCATTGAAGTTTGTGCCTTTTATGCACAGCTCTCCTAAGGTCTGGACTTTCTGGGCCATCAAAACTTTTCTTTTTCAGCTTTACAGCCACTTTGTGTCCTACCATTTTGTGCAAGTTAATAAGTGCAACGTATAGAAGGTTAATGGCTTCAAAATAGAATTAAAAAAAACTATTAAACAGTAAATTAAAGGAGGTTTCCCAGTTAAATTTGTCTAATGTCCAGTTACTGATCAAGTAGACTAATAAAGCCATTGGAGTTAGCAATAAAAGCATGCACGATGTTCCTCTGTGATTTTTATTTTTTTGGTCTTAAACTTAATGACTAGGTCTAAAGACAAGCCATTTATGGGCATAAATCCACGCTACCCAGCGCTGAGGTTCAGTAAAAGGTCACACACCAGACACAGAAACAGACATGGCAACTAGAGTTGTGCCGATGGACAACGATACCAGTGATCGGCAATAATCAAAGTGATGGAGACAGCTTGTCAGTCAAGGTAATTTTTGACTCATTTCTCCACTGCTGCATTAAATTATTATTGGCATTATTATGAGAATGATTATAAATGGAATCTGCCTCGGTAGAGTTTCATGTCGCATTTCCACACATAACAGACAATTGAAACACAGACGTGTCCGGGGATGCCTGGATGCAGCACACAGTTCACGCTCGAACTTCAGCATCCTTTGAAGTTAATATGTGTGATTTTGTAGCGGCTACACTGATCCGTGGTTCTCCTCAAATGATAAACAACAAGAGGGCACTGCTGACTGTTAAACTGATTTTTTAAATAAGAGCACGACATGACTGTGTTTGCAGACACTTTTTATCTTGTGGCCGTAACTTTTTCCCCTATTGGGAATTTTTGTCAGTGAAAAACTTGCTGTGTGCAGGGAGGCGTACGGTGAAAAGCGGAGGACAGGTGAGATATTTTACACAGACAACAACAAACTGGATGATCTAGTAGAGCTGTAGGTCTGATGCAAAACAAGAGACATCAAATGTGACTTTTTACTGTTTTAGCTACTCAGCAGTTATCCATTCACTTGTGTTAATTACTGTAAAGCTAAATCATTTAATGTTGGCTGTCAACATGTTAAAGAAAGAAATTAGACACTCCTGGCGTGTGCAAATCTCATCCACCGTGTTGAGTTTTTGCATTTTGGCCACACATTATGCGTTATTGAAGGTGCATGGCCGCTACCCTCATTGGTGCGTGTTACTCTCTTTCCCAGAGGTGATGCTATTGTTATCAGTGATATCAAAGAGGGATGATGGGATGACTGGACTATGTAGCATATTGCCCATACCCTAATAGCAACATTTTAGCTGAAGAAATAATACAAATTCTTTTTTTTCCCACACCCTAGGTTTACTGAACATTAGCAATACCTTAACTTATATCTAAATCCTATTTTCATTCCCTATATTTCTTGTTTTTTTCTTTATTTTGTAGTGTAGTAGTGTGTTACTTTTCTATCCTTAGCTACCGCATGTCTGTTTTTACCATGTGTTTATAATGTATGTGAATTTGCCGCTGCGACACTGCAATTTCCCCAAGGTGATTAATAAACTATCCAACTTATATAAACTTGTGTATTCTCACTGGCTAACGACTTGTGATATCAAAAAGCTAAGGTGGATCTTCCATGTCCAGACTAAAGTCCAGTCTTGGAGTTTCAAACTAAAACCGGGTCAAGGTCCAAAATTCTCCATCTTGGGCTGAAGGGAGCAGAGCAGTGTGAATGTTTGGTGTAAACAAAGTAAAAGCATGTCGCAGTTTTATTTTAAAACAAGGCACTTAATTCACATGAGACCCTGACTTACCTCTCCTTTCTCGTTCCTGATTCGTCGGTTAAAGTCTTTGCCCTCTAGACAGATGAAGTCGTCTCCGGGGTGGATGATGCCACATTTAGCAGCAATGGCCCTGGCTGTGTTAATGTTATCACCAGTCACCATCCGCACCGTGATGCCTGCCCGCTGACACTTACGGATGGCCTCAGGCACCTTGGGGGATGAGGGAAATTTGTTTACACAAAAACATAATGATAGTTCCTTTTATAGCAGAGTAACATTATGGACTCAACAAACTCACAGAACCAACTGAAATTCCCTCTAAAGAAACATGCGACCTCTCAAATCTTCTCACTATTTTGAGTGAGCAAGCACTGAGCACCCAGAGCTGCATGGTGTACACTTCTGTCCCTCAATTATCACCATCTTGGCTGTGTAGCAGAAAGGGAGGGACCGCCAAACAATTTTCAGAAAGCAGAAGGAGCATAAATGATCTAATGCTAGCCAGCTAACAGCTAAATTCCCACAGATGCAAGTTTAATTACCAATCAATGTGACATGACATTCAGAATGATTTGGTGGAGAGTGGCCTCTGGATGGATGGAGTTCGTATGAAATGGATAAAAAAAGGCTACGATGAATTTAGGACTCATTGCGAACCATTACGGAGCGGTTACAAGGATGTGAAATGTGAATAACTTTTTAGGAAACATAAAAAAAAAACTGACACGGCATGTTATCAGGTTTCTGGTTTTCATGATGTGAGATGGCTACCTGCCTCGCAGCTGCTTTCTGAACATTCGAGACGATTCGCTGAGGGAAAAATTTGCTGAAACCAATGTGTTTACGAAAGATTAAAGATTTAACGACAATTACAACAGTCCGTGACACCGTTCATAGACTTCCCATGTTGTGAAGATTTACAAATTCTTAACATTTTGTGGAAGTTTTAGAAAGTTAAAAACTGGCAACCCAACTTCCATGACAATGTTATGGTGTTGGGGTCCGCAAGGCATTTCTCTCTCTCTCTTTATCTCTCTTGTGCCTGGTCGGCTCCTGGAATCCCTGGCAGCTGGCAGCAATCATTAAACACACCTGCAACTACTCACCGCTCCATAAATTCACTGGCTCTGCAGTTCACCATTGCCAGATCTTTCAGCTTTTATCAGCGTTAGGTAGCCTAGCTAGCGTAACTCTTTCTAAAGACATTTACTGAGTTATTTTTTCACTATACTTTATTAATCCCCAGGGGGAAAATACAATAGCAGAGAGGGAAGGCGGCATACAAGGCTGCCATTTCAGGCACTGGGGAGCAATGTGGGGGCTTGGTGCCTTGCTCAAGGGCGCCTCAGCAGTGTTAAGGGGATGACGTCCTTATGGCCTCTGGTCCACCTCCACACACGTGGGTCCAGGGCAGGGTCTTGGGCTGGCGGGCTGGTGGCCACAGGCTGGTCTTGAGCCAGC
>VUQH01049378.1:1709-36647 GCA_015106775.1 Etroplus canarensis | reverse complement strand
AAAAAAAAATAAATAAATTAAAATGAATTAAAAAAAAAAAAAAAACAGAAAACATAACCTGGTGTCCAGTCCATATTTTCAGAATGGCTGAAAATCCAATCAGTTTCACATCTCATGGAGGTCTATCACTGTGCCAAAACTAAAAATTTCTCTGGTGGTGGTGGCAGCAGTGGTGGCATGGTGTCATGATACAAGCATATGATCCATAGATCACCTGGGTTTTTGTTTCATGCAGATCAGACAAATAGTTACACTGAGATGGTAAAAAAAAAAAAAAAAGTGCATTTTTTCTCAATTTCAGCAGCAGCACTAGTAGACAACAATGGTGATAGACCCCACCTGGGGTCAAAGCAGGGACCTTTTGCTTCTAAGGTGAATGCACAAACCACTACACTACTGGGGATACTGGCAGATCTGTTTTCAAAATGGGTGAAAATCTAATCAGTTCGGGATTTCATGGAGGTTTGTCACTGTGCCAAAATTCAAAATTCTTCATACAGTTTTTACACTATTGCGATGACATGAAGGATTTGCAGCTACTGCAAAAAAGTGGGGATATGATTCCATTACATCCTCACTTTTTAGGGATATGATTAGATTTCTTTTGAAAGTAACAATGTAATGGGTTCCAAATTACAGAGGCAAAAACGCACTGAATACAAATACAAGCAGTATCTTCCATATTATTATTGTCATAATCACAGTTCACTTAACTAAAGGTAATTCATTAAGTGTTATTGTTTAAATAATGTAGTAATCACGAGGCAGTGTTTGCATGATGTTCTGATTGGGGGCTGAGCCCTCCTAAAGATCTGATCCAAGGATCGCCCCTGTTCAGTAGCTGTATGTCTCTCATGACTACAGCCTGTAATGCGTAATTGTAGTTTATATGGTCGGTAGGTAATGATGGTCCGCCTCAACATCCAAAACAGAGGGATTTATTCAGTGATTTCTCCTAAAAACTTCACCTCTCTTGAGCATCACTCTCTAACGGCTGTAAAAGGATCATATTTATGGGCAAAGCTTCCGACACCTGCAGGCAGCTACTGGGTCGAGTAAAGGGACCCTCTCTTTGTGTGTGTGTGTGTGTGAGCTGGAGGAGGAGGAGCCCGGGCTGAGATAACTGGCTGCTGCCTCGGCTCTGTTATCTTCCGCTCCCCGCTGCCTGAGCCGTGGGTCTTCACCAGGATTTATTCATTTCCTATTAAAACTTCACCAAAAAGCTGACGCGCTCCTCCCATGGTGTCCCCGGGAGACTCCCCGGCATTCACTCGACTTCACCGAAACTCTCGGCGACCGTTTGGGAGGGAGAGGAGGAGGTGGGTGGAGGGGTCTTGAAAAATCATGGAAACGTGGTTTTTGACTCGCGTCCTCGGTTTGACTCTTTGGGTCCTTCTGCTGGGTCTGCCGGGGCCCCTCTGGGCTGGGACCCCCAGTAACACCAGCACGGATCCGCTAACGGCGGGAGCGCTTTATTCGGCCGCCACTGATGAACTCGGAACCGCCGAAAGCAACGCGACTTCAGCTTCATACTCCAGCGAGACTTTATCAACATCACAGAGGAGCCTCCTGCTGCGGCGCGCTTCTGAAACCCACGCTGCCACCGCCGCAAACTTCGGTAAGAGCAGTGACAAAATCTCTTCATTTGGCCCCCATACTGTGAGCTACAGCTGGAGGGTGCCCCCCAGCATGTTGTGTAGGTTAGTTGTGTTATCCACGGCTTTTACATAAGCCCATGGTTTAAGTGGGTTTAGGTTTTTTAATCATGCTGTTTTATGTTTATTTTATTTGAAAAATGCTCAGTGCACATTAAATATGATGAGGGCTTGGTTTCATCATACACAACTCCCAATTCCAAACAGGTTGTTTAAATTGGAAATAAAAACACACTGCTCTCATTTGCAAATCCGTTCTTTTATTCACAAAAGAACATAAAAAGCAAAACTTGCCAAATTTCTTAGGAAGTGTTCCTGACAGAATCGTGTCTGTTTGCAATGCAGTGCCGCAAGAGGGCCCGGAGATCACTGCATCCAATATTGGTTTACAGCTGATATCTCCAGATTCTCTGAGTCTTTTGATGATATTATGTTCTGTAGATGATGTAAGAAACATCATTGTGAACTCGCTCCACAATTTGAAGACGCTGCTTCTCACAGATTGCTGAACTTATGTCCGTCTCACTAAGGTGCTCTTTTTATACCCAATCACATTACTTGCCTGTTGCCAAATAACCTAATTAACTGCAACATGCGGATTAATCCACTGTGGCAACCCCTTGGGGAGAATACAAGTGGAAGGCACAGAATTGCAACATGTTCCTTTCTGTTTCTTTTTAGCACCACTTACTTTTCCAGCCTTTTGTTGCCCTTGTCCCAATTTTTTTGGAATTGGGATTATAAATAGCTCAAATGTGCTTCACTAGCGCTACACTACACTAGTGCGTAAAAGACCTTAAGTCTTACCACTGTAGACAAACTAAACTTTGCCATAAGCTGTGAAACAAGGGTTATCAAAGGGTTATTAAAGGATGACAAGGTTATCAAACATGACTTATTCGCTAAATTCAAGGAAGCCTTATGTTGACACAGTAAACACTGAAAAACAACACATTTATCACTCAGTACATCTGATTGGCATCCTGTCTTGACACCACAGTACAGGTACAAGTTTCCTGTTTAAGAAGAGATGTTGAAAGTCATGTGGCATTTGTTCATCCAAGCATCCACTGATTAAGTTATCCTGAAATACAGCAGTGCCAAGTAGTTGATTTTACCACACATACAGTGTGTGGGACTGCCATGATCATATTTTCCCTTATTATTGTCCTATAGAACAACCCTAAACAAGAGGTTATACTTCTAAAGAAACAGACACATTAGAGCTGGACTGTGATTCTTTTTGGTTAGTGGAGATCATACAAAAGAGCCTGCAGCTTAAGTATTTAGCGGAAGGATGAAAGAATCCACATCCTAACCACCTTTTGACTTCACTTCATACCCCCAGAACTTGGGATGAGAGAAAGAGATTTCAGGCCCAATTTCCTGTGCACAAAGCCCGATATCATCCATCACACCATAAGAAGAAAGCCATAGTCACAATTTGGCCTACGGTTTATGGAAAGCATGCCTCAAAGCATTCCTGCACCACTGTGATACAGCCTCAAGGCAATAAAAGATAGAAAAAGGACTTTAACTGCTGATATACCTGCTTTGCAGAGCCGATAACAATCTTATCCTTTAAATGAAGAGTTTAGGTGTATCGCTGATGTGCTGAAAGCAAATTACTTCTGTACTGCAGCCAGATGAACCTACCCTCCTGCTTGTAGGAAGAAATGCGATCTCAATACTGAGGGCATATGTAAAAACAGTGTTTAATATTAGGATGCAAAACATAACCAATGGCAAGCGTAATAAAACACTAATGGTACACAGTAATAGCTATTAATTAACTTACAGAATATAATATGTAGTGTACATAAGAATCAGTGATTACACAGTGAACAGTGATGATTATAGTTATATAAAAAATACACAAATTAATTAAATAATTAATTTAATTAATAAAGTATCCTAATTCTAATTCAAACATCTGTTTTTGTTGCAGTAAGATATGCAGTGGTTTACACGTTTGCCTCGCAAGCACAAGGTCCCTGGTTTGAGCCCATTCCACAATGGAAGGGTTGTGTCAGGGAGGGCATCTGGTCTTAAATCAGAATTATACTTTATTAATCCCAGGGGGAAAATTGTATCTGTGCCAAATTACCTATGTGGATTCATCTGCTGTGGCGACCCCTGAGGGAAATACAAAGGAGCAGCCGAGTGTGCTTTTGCAATAAGATAATGTACCTTCGGCTGCTCCCTTGTATTGTCTCCAAGGGGGTCACCAAAGTGGATTAATCTGCATTGGTAATTTGGCTGAGGTTTTACTCCAGATGCCCTTCCTGACACAACCCCCCATAGTGAGAGGGGTTTGTGTCCCCACCTGGAATTGAACCAGGGGCCTATCGCATGCAAGATGAATGTGTAAACCACTACTACTAAGATAAATATCAAATGTTGCTTTGCATCACATATACTTCTTTGGTGCCACATCTCAAAATGTGACAGACGTGTCAGATGAATAATTATTATATTTAGAAGCTGTCACTGACAACCTTGTTGATGCAAAAAAATTACATTCAGTACAGTTTTGCTGTATAAATTACCCTTAAACTTTGCATAGAATCTACTAAGGAAAGATGAGGCTGAAATTATTCACTTTCCTTACTACGTTCCCCTCTGAATCACATCTCCTGTCTGGCTTTTCAGGTGGCAGATGTCTGGTGATATACCTACACAATGATTTGTCTCAGAACTTAATGTTTAGTGAATGACCCTAGCAAGATCATCTTATCAACAGGTCCTTTTTGGCCTGTATAAGGAGTACAAGTCAATCTATTTAAAGCTCTATCATGGTATCATCTGAGGCCTTTAAAATGCTCAATGCACTTGCAGCTAATATGCAAGCCACAGAACTTCTGAAGTGTAACAGATGTTAAAAGTCAACAGTTACAACTGCGTTAGAGATAGATAGCAGAGGATTTGGGAGTGTCTATCACTTGCTGCCAACACCACGTTCCTGTCTGAGTTTTGTTGCCCAGACTGGATCCAGAGAGAGAAAATGAAATAATAAGAGAGACACATGCAGAGGAAGTGAGGAAGAAAAATAGTCTGGTGGCCCAGTTCTCCCCTTAGACTCCCAGTGGAGTGGCTGCTTTGCTGCTGAACCCTCACTTAAATTGTTTTTGGATGTTTTCTGTTGGTGGTACTAGTGCCCATCCTCATACTGGTGTTGTTGTAGTCCTGGAGACCAGCCAGATGAACTGAGAGAGGCAAAAAAACCACATATAAACACACACACACACACACGTATGCATGCACGCACGCACACGTGATGCCTGGCTGACTCATTTTGAAGTACTTTAAGATTTCTATGCAGTCTTTGGGATGCAAGTTATGAAATGTTAAGCTGCTCACCCAACTCTTCAGTGGCATTTTTAGGAGATACAGTCTCGAATAGGAAAGAGCACCTGCACAAATGCTCCCAAAAAAGGCAACTCCTTAGGTTCCTGAGGTCATCTATTTTCAGCAGAGCAAAAAAGGTTGTACCATTGGCAAACAGCAGGCAAAGTCAGTGACTATCTTGACAGCCCCATTTACCAACTGTCAGTTTACCAAACAGTTGGTGGTGAATATTTAAAGGAGAGTATACATTGGACTTAATGGAGTTCGACAGCCATAAATTTAACTCTAAATGAATTACAATGTGGGCTGGATGTGTAAATAGTTCACTGAATGCTGCAATGTTTGGCCTTAAACTCTCAGATTATCTTAGATCCCATGTAAATTGTAACCTTGCAACAATTATTTTAGCTGGAGAGCTTTTTGCACACCATCCCACTTGCTTTCTGCTTTTGTTTCCTTTCTGTCCCTACTGTCAACTGTAAAAGGCAAATGTCAGAGAAAGTATTTAAAACCCAATCCCTCTTTTAAAAGTCATTCTCGTCCTCTCTAGTGATAGCGTTTGGGGAGTTTGTAATGACTAAACAGTTTCGAGACTGACTAAAAAAGACCCTGAATGTGAATACACACCCAGAGCCACTGTGACAGTTTTCTGCCAGTTCCTTTGCTCACTCAGCTTTAGGAAGGAAATGGCTGATTCCCAGCAGAGACAGTCCCCACCATATTTAGGACTTCAAGCCATTGTTAGAGTAGACAAGCTGGCTGCCAGTTGTTCTCCACCCAAAATCATTGCCCATGCTGCAAGCTGAATTCCGACAACATCTTGTTGCTTTCTATAGTTTCTTTTTGCCAAACAGAGTGAGCGCCCTCTGGTGGAAGCAAAGTACAACATGCAGGCAATTTATAGTTTAAATAAGCTCGAGAAGTGTCTATTTCCTTTTTTTACTATTCTATGGCAGCCAGTGGTTAGGGACACTGGTATGAAAATGAAACTGGTATGCTGACTGATGGTTTTCAGAACCCAAGTGACATGCAACAGTTCAAAACCCAAACACATTAAGTTACCAGCCATATAGGGTAGAAAAGAAAGGCAATACACATTCACTTCAAGAGGCTGAGAAGTGAGTGAGTATTTGGTGCAACTGATTCAAGAAGTGTGTTATTTTGTCTACTGCCAATCTAATTCCCAAATCATTTAAAGCACCATTTTTAGAAGTGTTTTTTTGGCAGATTTCTTTATTGCCGAAGAAATTGTCAAAAATATCTATTATGGTTCAAAAGTGAACAAATTATTAATGATGAGAATTTAATAAAGCATTTTTCTCTCTTCCCAGCCACAGAGCAGACAGAATCAGTTACAGAAAGAAGCAGCAAGTCTCTAGAGACCAGAAGTCCGCTGTCAGCTGAGCCACTCACCTCCAACTTTGCAATCAGCACAGAAGCCAGCAGCAGCAGCAGCAGTAGCAGCAGCAGCAGCAGCAGCAGCAGCAGCAGCAGCAGCAGCAGTAGTAGCAGCAGCAGCAGCAGCAGCAGCAGCAGCAGCAGCAGCAGTAGTAGCAATAGCAGCAACAGCAGCAGTACACACAAAATTAACAGCAGTAGCGGCAGCTGGGACTGGAAGGGCTTTACTAACACAGACCAGATGCCAAGTATCTCGCATGGTGTGTCTGTGGAGGACAGGTCCGAGTTGTTTACAGAGGTAACCCACCCGGCCCAGGACATGCAAGACACCTCTCTCAGACCAGAGGACGCCACAGCTTTAGTGTCCCAGACGGGCATCCTCACTGACAGCACCTACACCACCACCGTCAGCCGAGCTGGGGAGAGGACCTTGCTGTCTGTTACCTCTTCATCCAGCAACAGCACCTCATCTGCCTTCACGGAAGACTCTAACTCCCATCAGCCTTCTTCCACTTGGGGTAGTCCTGCTAGGCCTTCAGAGACTGAAGCCTATACCCACAGTGTCCCGTCCACAAGGATTAATGGAAGGGAAACAACAGATCAGCACCTGACCAGCTCCTTCAAGGTGGTGTTTTCAGATACTGGGAGCCCAGTGGAATCTAGAGGAACCCAGAGTTTTACAGGACAACCCAATGCCACCCAGAGTCAACAATCCACATCAGAGGAGACATCCGACTGGACACCACCTCTCAGAGGGACAGAGCCAAGTACCGACCAATCTGAAGTGTCCTTTTCCTCTACTCCTCCTTTCACCGCAACTTCAGGGGGCCCTTCCAACATCTCAGGGACAGACCAGGGGTTCGGTTCTCACGCTGGTACTTCCACAGAGTTTTCCACTGGAGCCCACAGCTCCAGTACTCAGGATGGTTCTGGGGGGCTTTCATCCCAAACCAGAGAGGAAAGTGTTGGCCCGGGTCTGACTACAGTGCCCTCTACAATCAGTACTAGTACATCTGAAATGAATCAGTCTCTGACAGACAACACAGATAAGCCACCACTGGGTACTAAGGTCTTCCTCACAATCACACCTGTCACTGTTACTGAAAGGTATGTAAAAAGAAAACATAAAACATTGTTTACTAAGCTTTGTGCTTATCCTTAATAACTCAATACCCACATAATCACATAATATCCAGCTTTTGACTCTAAGGCTATTCATTAATATGGTTTGATTAAGTTACCCTTTAAATACGTATTCAGTTAAACTGAAAATATATTTATTGTAATTATTTGACCATAAATATGAGAAGTAGAAGGTTATTAGGCACCAACACAACACATGTACCTTTAAACTTTGAAGAGACTTTAAAACTTAAAAGAAGGCTACAGATGTCTGGAATGTTCACAAGCTTACATCAGTGGCTCTAGCTCCCCCTGCTGACATGTCAGCCTATACTACTGTGAAGTCACTTCTGGTAATGCACTGCTCTGAGCATAAAGTCTTTTTAAAGAGCATGTACCTGTTCTGAGAATTCACAGCAAGCCAGTGTGTGTGTGCTGATGACATTTTTCATGCATCCTGGATGTGCCTCTCCTAGAGAGGAAAGGGGTCTCACACAGACAATCTCCTGTTGTGTCCTCAGTGTGGTGAAGTCTGGAGTTCATGTCTAAAAACAGCTTGTGCTGACTGATAATTTAAGTTACGCCTCAGGGGCATCAGTCAGTATTTTAAAATAAACAGTGGTCTTAATTTGTTCTTTTCTGTTTTTGTCAGGAGATTTTATTGATTTATTCTGGTTTCAACAGATCACAGATAACAGAAGAAGACCCCATCAAATCCACAGCTTTCCCCTCCACCACCACTACCACAACTGTGGCTGTCACCACACCTCCCCCACCCTCAACCTCATCTTCAAGGTTAAGTAGCATGGCAGCTAGCTCTCCCCCACAGTCCCCTACCAAGGCCACTGTTGCTTACACTCCAGCCACCACTGTAGCATCCACTCTGGCTCGACAGACCAATTCAGCACAACCAACTCAACATGCGTCACCCAGTCACACTCAAGGCCCTGTGACTAAGATGGCTAGCCCTACAGTTTTCACCACCCTGCAGACTGAAACGAGCACAGGACCTCACAAAGTCACCACAGCTCACAGCCAGCATATCACTACTCTGTACACACACAGCCCCCCAACCAAGAGTACAGAAGCTCTCCAAACCACTAGGAAACAGACAGACAGAGCACCTACAGAGCCGGCGGTGACAACAACGCCCCCTGATGTCCAGTCCACCGTTTCACCACCACCACCACTAGGTGAGCAGCTGGTTTCTTTCCCATTATATAAGAATCATTGACATACAGTTTCCAAAGCAGGAAATTGTGTTTATCTACTATGTTTGTTTGTTTGAATTGCAGTGACTGTTAAGCGTTAAGTGTTTTTTCTTCTTAACTATAACCAAAAGAGAAATGTACAATTATAACAGCTCATATACGGCACAACATTTACCTCAAAGGTCAGTTGTAATGCTGCAAGCTTGTAAAAGATCATGTAATTATTAGGTATGATACTGTTATATGATAATATTAGAATACTGTTATTAATGTGAATGTGCACTAAAGCGGTGTACTTTTAGATCTGACAGAAGTTGATGAATAATTTGAGAAAATTATAGCTTTAGCTAGTGCACAGTGTATTTTATAATACAGAAAAATGGAACTAAACCTTAATTTATTGACAGTTTTAGTCACTAAACTGCAGAGATTTCACTTTAAGGGGTTAATAAATTTAGATATCCATAACTTGGATTCTCCTTAATAATGAAATTTGCTTTCTTTCATCTGAAGAATTTCCTACCTTGTCATTGATGAATTTTCAAGTGATGCACTTATGTGAAATGCCTTTAATGTACGTCCAGATGAACAGAATCAACTTTTGAGGTTTTACTTACCTGGATGATTGAGCATGCATCAAGACGTACGGCTTTAATGCATGGGTCTGGTGCTGAAAACACTGCTCTGATCTTTCTTCTTGATTGTATGAGTTCAGTACTTGGAACAATGCGCCTTAAGATCAGACGCAAGAATGTTCTTTCTACAAACTTCACATAAGAGAAGTTTGAAAAAGTCAAACTGCATGCCTCAAGAGGTCACACCCTTATAAACTTTTTAAGTGTGCTATTTTCTCCAGTTTATGCTAGAACACCCTCTCTCCACTCTGAACCTTTAGGAAACCCCTGTTTGTCAAACCCTTGTCTGAATGGAAGCACATGTGTGAACTGTACAGGGCATGAGTTCAGGTGTCTCTGTCAGCAGGCATGGAAAGGACCACTCTGCAACCAGGGTGAGTTTTGTCCCACCCGACATTTTGATATTAATATTGTTAACATCGATGGTACTTAAAGTTTAGTTTATCAAAACACAATGCGCGACATTTTAAAATGTTTTAGACAAGTTTATAGCTTCAGTAAAATCAATTTCCAGAAAGTTTTTCAGATATATATTTTTTCAAATTAAAAAAACACAAAAATCTGTGTTACATTAATGCACATGTACCTTCATTTAACTAACAGTAGCACAAAAAAAATATTGTTAGTAGTTTTATTGACCAGTTTTAGTGTTTTGTATATTATCTAATATTTTTATATTTGAATTAGATAGTTGCATCACACTCAACCAGAGCTGGGACATGTTTGTCATTGTGTTCTATCACCTTTCCTTTTAATAACACTGTTTAATCATTTTGGAACTGAGGATACTAATTCTCACACTTTTGCCGTTGGAAATTTTGTCCATTCCTGCTTGATGTAATTCCCAACTGCTCAATAGTCCATGGTCCACTGTCTGATTCTCCTCTTCATGATGCAAAGTACATTTTTAATAGGAGGTAGATCTGGACTGGCAGCAGGCCAGTCAAGCACATGTGCTCTGTGTCTGCAAAGTCACGTTGTTGTAGCCTGTGCAGAATGTGATCTGACATTGTCCTGCTAAATAAGCACAGACGTCCAAGGAAGAGACATCACCTTGATGGAAGCGTATGTCCCTCTAAAATCCTAATATACGCCTCAGAGTCAATGGTACCATCACATACATGTTGTTGAGTGTGTTATAGCTCAAATTCTAAATTTGTGTATACTTGCAAAGTTAAGTTGGTCAGTAAAATAACTATTGAAAATCCTTTTTTCTCGTACTTTTGTAAGTTAAATAAAGGTTCACATGAACTGACCTTCACAATACTGTGTGTTCAGATATGGATGCGTGTAAGCAAGACCCATGCCCCGCTGGCTCCAGATGTGTTAACACACGAGGCTCATTCAGCTGTGAATGTCCGCTTGGCTTTGACCTTGAGGATGGACGCACATGTACCAGAGGTAATACTGCTATAAATACAAGTATGCTCTCATTATTGTTTCTCCAGTCAAATGTGTTTTCTCATAGGCCTTATTTTAACTCACACAGTATTTTTCTTCCCTTTCATAGCTAAGACATTTCTGGGAACTTTCAGTGTTAACCGACTGCCTTCTGACCCAAGATGCATCGAGATACATGAGATTCAAAGAGAGATCATTCAGCTGGTGAGAGGCAATTACTACATACTCTGTGCTCGTTTCTGAGAAAATCTTGACTGAGCTTATGGTCATCATGCCTTATATGTACTTCTGTCTTTGCTGCAGCTCAATGCTTCGCTGTCAGTCCTTCGAGGTTACAGTCGCTCAACACTGAGTAGGAAGTAAGTTCTTGTGTTCATTTTCTGTGTGTTTTCTCTAGGTTTTTCAAAATGTATTTGAAGTAGTTATTCTTTAACCTTAGTTTAAAACAGTTTTTTGAATTAAGATGTAAAGCAAAGGCATAATGTAAGATTGCGTGCTTGATTAAAAATTTTCTTAATACTAGTTGAGACCTGCAGAATGTTTAGGGATGCTTGTAATCTCTTTTCATGTTGCTTAATTGACCTCTACTCTCCTCCCAATAGAAAAGGGGATGGTGTTCATATCTTGGCTGTTAACATTTTTTCCATCTCCACGGACGTGACGAATGTTGAGGTCTACAAGAGCATCCAGATGTCTCTCAGCAATTGCAGCGCATCGTCGGCCCATTGCCGAATGATCCTGCACCACCAGCTCACTTACCACAGTAAGTGTAATGGCCAGTAATAAAGGTATACATCATCAGCTGTGTTTAACTGATGTAATACTTTTTCCAGCTGGCATTATTGTAAACTTGATTTTGGACAAGCTCTGTAAAGTGGCTGAGTTTAATTTAACCCAGCAGAGGGCAGAGTTTAGCCAAAAATTCTGAACTGTAATGTCATATTTGTAAAAAAATATGACAGTTATCAAAAGCTTCAAAACATCTTTTAACTGCTATATATCACAGCATGACTCTACAGAACATTCCGCAGTCATATCAAAAGACAATAGTGCAGTGGCTTTAAATCTGAAAATATGCAGTACATGGGATAAAAGTGTTTTAGGACTTAGGTGCAGACACAGCAAAGCAATTTGCAAACAGGTACCTTTAATAACAAAGTAGAAAAGGAGCGAGAGAACTAGAAAAAGAGAGAGCCTGACCGTACCCCGACACCCTGACAGTACAAACACTATATTTCACGGTTATTAATCTGTTCAATAAAACAAAGGGGAGCAATCAAGCAAATTGATGGCTTATATGTTCTTAGACTTATAAAGTTGTCCAAGATAAGCTTTATACCACTGTTATTAATTCTGTCCACACTGTGTTCCAGATGAGAGTCTTTGTGTGGCTCAGAAAACTGTGTGTGATACGGAGCGCTCCACCTGCACAGACAGCAATGGTACCATATACTGCCAGTGCCGTCAAGGATACTACAAACATAATCCGGATGATTTGTCCTGCTTAGGTAAGCTCTTCTTCATTTACATGTAAATTTTGTTAATTGTACATTTTTGTTTGAAGCGTTTTCATACAAAGTAAAATCTGCAGGTTTTTGTTATGGTTCTTTAAAAAGTCTTTAAAAATTCTGAAAATAAATCAGTAAAAGTCTCAAAATGATTTTCCCAATTCCCCATAAAGCTGCTTTAAGTATTAATTCACTATTGATGTTGTTGCATTATCATCCTGCACATTTATTTATTTAAATATGGTAAAATGTAGATTTACTCTCCTCCAAAACTACTGGAAGAGCAAGACCATTTTTTGCTGTACAGTAAGTGCATTTGTGTTTGAGATCAAAAGATTATTATAAGACGAGAGATCAGAGTTTCAGGTTTTATTCCCTGGTAACACATAATAACACATTCCTATCAAACCACCCAGTTTTTCCTACGAAGCATAGGTATTGGAACAAAATGTTTTCAACTAAATTAAAGTCAGGCATTCCTCATGTTTGGTCCCTTTGCTTGCAATAACTTTGTCAAACCTACGACCCACAAACTGCACCATGTTTCTTGTTTCTTCAGTGGTTATTGAAGGCTTTTACCACAGCATCTTTTAATTGTTTTCATTTTGTTGGGCTTCCCCTTTCAATCATTTCTTTAGTAAGTGAAATGCATGTTCAGTTGGGTTCTGGTGGTTGACTTGGCCAGTCCAAAACCTTCCCTTTTTGACAGACTGGCAACCTGTCCAGAGTGTACCCTGCCTTTTCCCCTTTGATAGCTGGGATAGCCTCCAGTGCCCCCCACAACCCTGAATTGGATAAGCGGAAGAAGATGAATGAAGTCCTTTGCTGAGGTGGCTGTGTGTTTTGGCTCTTTGCTGTGCTACCTTTAAAAGTTCCTCCTGATATATCATTAAAAATGAATGAGGCTGTTCGAGAAGCAACCATGCAAGCTCAAACCATGACATGCCCTCCACCATGCTTCACAGATAAGCTTATATGTTTTGGATCATGAGCAGATCCCTGCTTTTTACATACTTTGACTGTTGCTTGGGGGTGTCTTTACTGCCCTCACTCTTCATCTATCATCAGTTGTGGTTGTTTTCCTTGGATGGTGGTTTTGATACCTGTTGGTCAGTCCACTGGGTTTTTCCTTCTTTTTCAGGATATTCCACATTGTGGTACTGCCTATGCCCAGTGTTTTTGAAATACCTCTGATGGTTTTCCCCCTGTTTCAGCTTCAGAATGGCATGCTTTTCTCCCATAGACAGCTCTCTGGTCTTCATGCTGGTCTGCCATCTTAAGTATAAATGCAGTCTTCACAGGTGAAAACCGAAGCTTAAACTGAAAGTAGATATCCAGAGATGACACACCTGAGTAACAAGAAACTTTTGTTACTTGTTATGTTCTAATATTTAGACTCACTTAAAAAATCTGGGTGGTTTGGTACAAAATGTGTTGTGTTCTTTGTTTTTTAGATGTAAATACCAGGGAATAAAAAATAAAACTTTGATCTCCGCATTTAATAAATCAGGTTTCTGGTACAGATCGGGCAGCCATACACGCATAATAACATACATTAGCTAAGGTAAGGCTGTAGCTTGTGTCTAAAAAAGAATCATTTCTAAGATCTTAAAAATTCTGAATTACCCAGTGTGAAGGGGCAGAAAGCTTGAACATTAATGAATGAAAGCCACAGAACAAAGTGGCTTCTTCAAGTGACTTCATCAAAAAAGGGACAGAAATCCAAAGACATTTACTGTCATCTGTTGCAAAGAAAAACATAAAGTACTTTGTTGTAGTAATTATTAGACTATTGAATAGCTGTACGCACAACTAGTATTTACAGCTTGATTAAAAAGCTATTAACTATAGTATGCATAATTTTGGCATTGTTCAGCCTTACTGTTAATTTTTAGAGGTTTTAAAGGTCTTTAAAAGTGATGAATTTGATTTTTTTAAAGTGGTAAAAGGTCCAGTCTGGTCCTTTTTATATGAAAGACGCTAGTGCTGGCCTAGCTTTTGAACCAAGTTTCTGAACAAAACATTTTGATGCAGAGGTAGAATGGTCGACCTCTGATTGTTTGATCGCAGGTTCGATTCCCACTCTGCCGGCCCATGTGTCGATGTGTCCTTGGGCAAGACACTTAACCCCACATTGCTCCTGATGGCCTGGTTAGCACCTTGCATGGCAGCTCTGCTGCCATGAATGTGTGTGTGAATGGGTGAGTGAGTGTAACTGTAAAGCGCTTTGGGCCTTAGAAATAAGGTGATAAAAGCGCTATATAAGTAGACACCATTTACCATTTTGTTTCAGAATGTGGAGATGGCTACAAGCGGGAAAATGACACATGTACCCCGTAAGTTTGACTTCTTTTTTCATTTCTTTGCTTCTTCAAGACTCAGTCCCATTGTATTAAAGACCTCTGCAACTTCTGTTTTATTCTTTTCAGGTGCATGTTTGGATTTGGAGGATTCAACTGTGGAAACTGTAAGTGAAAACCACCTATATTATTTATCTCAAATAGAATGTACTATATCATTTTGTGTGCTAAATGTCTCGTAAGTGTAAAACTTATTATGTTATTTGATATTACAGTTTACAAGCTGATTGCAGTTGTGGTGTCATCTGCAGGGGGCGCCCTGCTCCTCATCCTTATCATTGCTCTCATTGTTACATGCTGCAAGTAAGCTCATTTCATTGTTAGCCCAGATTTTCTATTTAATCAAAGATATTAGAAACAATTAATATTTTCTGATAACATAGCATTAATAAACCTTGCTCTAAATATAAATGCTGGCTCCAATATTATATAGACATAGATTGTATTTAGAAGATGGACCCTGGCCTGAAAAGAGAAGCCTATGTGGAAAGCTGCATTCTTTCTAATGGCCAACAGGAGGCAGCTCCTCTTATTTCAGAAAAGTCTGATTGTATAAAGGTTTACCAGGAAATTACAACATGATGTTTGTTGGCTTAAAAACAGGATTTTGGGACTTCATGGTGGCCAAATCCATCTTTTATCATCCATCCATCCATTCATCTTTTTTCTTAGCTGCTGACCCACTTCAGGGTTGCAGCTGTCCGAGCTGTCAAAGGGCTAGTGTATACTCTAGCCAGGTTACAGTCCATCAGAGGGCATCCATCTTTTAGGTTATATTTATAATCAAATAAAGCATTTGCAGAAAAAGCTTGACTTTTTAAATGTTCACTCTTTCAGGAAAGATAAAAATGACATCAATAAGATCATCTTTAAAAGTGGAGACTTGCAGATGTCCCCCTACGCAGACTTCCCTAAAAATAACCGGATATCCATGGAGTGGGGGAGAGAGACAATAGAGATGCAAGAAAACGGCAGCACTAAAAACCTACTGCAGATGACAGATATCTACTACTCTGTAAGTGAGCATTTCATTTTTCACTTCGCCCATGTCTTTCTTTTGTTTTCGTTCAAAGGCTTGCTTTTTGTGTGTTTGGTTGCAGCTGATACATATATTTATTTTCTGTCATTTCTCTCAGCCTGCCTTACGTAACTCAGACCTGGAAAGAAATGGCCTATACCCATTCACAGGTCTGCCAGGGTCTCGCCATTCGTGCATCTACCCTGCCCAGTGGAACCCATCTTTCATTAGTGATGATTCACGGAGGAGAGACTACTTCTGAGTCCCCCACCTTGAACTCACACAAACACACAGACTGTCAGAAACTTGCATTTCACTGACAATTTTGATGTGTCACAATGGTTTTTCTGTCACTATTACAATGCTAATGTGTGCAAAAACGCATTTGACCATCTGCATTCAGGGCTGCACACTAAATGTGTGTGTTTGTGTGTCTGCATATTATGAAAGTGCACATATTTGCAAGTACAGTGTGTTCCAGTGTGACCATTTCAGTGTTTTTACATGTTTTAGCCCATTTACTTTAACACTTTCATACTTCACATTTAGTATTTAATGTGTTTTTCCTGTCTTACATGCAGCCACTGATACTCATTTGCTCCAGTATGTAGGTCGGCGATCCATTACAGTTAACATCATATCTGCCTCTCCTACTGTCAGAGTTATGTTGTTGCTGGCTGGTAATGCAGCACAGCTTTGCTTGAAAAGTCTACTTAATGATAAATAAAAGTATTCATGATGTTCCTATTGTGCTCGCCAGATATGTGAGAAAGCACAAAAACGATATAATGTGTGGTATGTAGCAAACAGACTAGAACATGCAAAAACACGGATAGTGTAGTCCCTTAAGTGAAATATGAAAATGTGTGTTCCACTGCTGTGATTTGCAAAGTAACATGACAATAACCAACCACTAAAGGATGTACAAGGTTTCATTTCATGCCAACAAAAACTTTGGAATGACTTTGTTATCTGTTGCCAATATTTATTTATTCCATGTATGTCCAAGTCAATGACATGTAGCGTAGCATCTCATACATACACACTGACTTTAGAGGGATAAAACTGTGGCTTTAAATAAGTGTGTGTGCATGTGTGTTTGTGTGTGGTAATGAGTGTATGTGTGTAAGGAATAATCATCTGTATCCCAGGATTGTTACTGTTGAAAAGTGCTTGAATGTAAAGATTTATCATATTAGCTGTTTCTGTCATAGATTATTATTTTTATTTGATTATTTTCTTCCTTTGTGTTGTTTCTGGCGTTTTAGTCAGACGTGCTTATTTAAATAAAACTGTTGCATAGCATTTTGTCTGTGACTCCATTCTTGATAAACTCAGAGCTTTGAATTCTCCAAAAGCCTTTAAACACTGTTTTTGAATTTGATGAATGGCGCATTTTGTGTCTTTTAACTATTAGAAATTCATTTGTATTCCTTATACTTCAAAAATGTCCTTTTTAGTACAATGGTGCGCCATAAATCAAGAAGAACAAATTCAGTTTATCTTGAAAAAACGGGGGAGAATATAACATAATACTATAACAATATATTTAATACTGACTGTACAGAGACATGCACATTTTCCATTTCTTGTAGACGGGTGAATATAGAAGGAAACATTCACTGACAACAGAAGAATGAACTTCAACATCCACTGATCAGGCATAACATTTTGACCACTGACAGGTGAAGTGAATAACAAAATCTCTCTTAATTATGACACCTGTTCGTGAGTGGGATATATAAGGCAATAAGTGAACAGTTTGTCCTCAAAGTTGATGTGTTAGAAAACTGTAATGTTTGGGTCAGAGCATCTCCAAAATTGCAGCTCTTTAGTGCTCACATTAACCAAATATGTAGGACTGCCTTTTATCATCATTTATCAATTTTGCCAAAATTAGAAACATCCTGTCTCAGAGTGATGCCGAAAAACAAGTTCATGCATTTATTCCTTCTAGGCTTGATTATTGTAATTCATTGCTATCCGACTGTTCCAAAAGCTCCCTAAAAAGCCTTCAGTTGATCCAAAATGCTGCAGCGAGAGTACTGACAGGGACTAGAAAGAGAGATCATATTTCCCCTATATTAGCTTCTCTTCATTGGCTCCCTGGTAAATCCAGAATTGAATTTAAAATCCTTCTACTCTCTTAAAAAATCTTAAACAATCAGGCCCCATCCTATCTTAAAGACCTCATTGTACCATATTTTCCCAATAGAGCACTTCCCTCCCAGACTGTAGGCCTACTTGTGGTTCCTGAAGTTTTTAAAAGTAGAATGGGAAGCAGAGCCTTCAGCTATCAGGCCCCTTTCCCATGGAACCAGCTCCCAGTTTGTATTCAGGAGGTAGAACCCCTCTCTACATTTTAGATTAGGCTTAAAATTTTCCTTTTGGATAAAGCTTATAGTTAGGGCTTATTTATGCTGCAAAAGGTTTAGGCTGCTGGGGGGTTTCCTATGATATGCTGGGCATTTCTTCTCCACCCACTTCATTTGACACCCCATGCATTTATTTGTTACTGCTGCATGTCATTGAATGTTGTCTTCTCTCTCCCACAGTCTGTGTCTCTCTTTGCTCTCCTTTCTCTCTTATCTGTCCCCTCACCCCCAACCAGTTGAGGCGGATAGCTGCCCCTCCCTGAGCCTGGTTCTGCTGGAGGTTTCTTCCTGTTAAAAGGGAATTTTTCCTTCCCACTGTCGCCGAGTGCTTGCTCATAGGGGATTGTCTGATTGTTGGGGTTTTCTCTTTAACAATGTAGTATCTTTACCTTACAGTGTGAAGCGCCTTGAGGCGACTTTTGTTGCGAATTGGCGCTTTATAAATAAAATTGAATTGAATTTTGGGGTGTTCCCAGTCTACTGTAGCATATCTATCAAAAGTGGTCTAAGGAAGGAACAGTGGTGAACCAGTGACAGGGTCATGGGCAGCCAAGGCTCACTGATGTGTGTGGGGCAGCAAAAGGGGAACCAACACGATGTCAGGCAGGTTATGGCTGATCGGTGGAAAGTCCTGTTACTTGCAATTAATTAAAACATAACATTTTTTTCTTTAGAAGTTATAAAAACAGTCTGTTGTGATATGTAGATACACTATATAGTATTGGGTCACACCTAATAATCATTGAATTCAGGTGTTTTATTCAATTTTCACCTAGCAATCCAGTGTCTACGCAGTGTAGTGGTTTACGTATTCATGTTGTACACAAAGGAGCTGTGAATCAAGCATCTTCTACAATAGAAGGGTTGTGCCAGGAGGGACATCTGGTGATCAAATGTAGAAGCATCTGCAGTGGTGACCCCTTGGGGAAATACAAGGGAGTAGCCGAAGGTCCTTTTATTAAGCCATATAGTCTGCCTTTGCAAACATTTGTGAAAGAAGGGGCCGTTCTAAAAAGATCACTGACTCTGAACATGTTGCTGATTGCAACATCAGTTTGTGAAATTTCTTCCTCCTTCATATTCTACAATCAACTCTAAGTGGTATAATTGCAAAGTGGAAGCGTTCAGAAGCCTCAGCCACAGTGGCAGACCTTATAAAAATACAGAGTGGGTCACCAAGTGCTGAGGTACATAGTCCATAAAAGTTGCCAACCCTCTGCAGACTTAGTAACTGCAGAGTTCCAAACCTACATCGGCATTAACATCAGCACAAAAAACTGTGTGCCAGGAGCTTCATGGTATGGTTTTTTTATAGCCAAGTAACTACATGCAAGCCTTACATCATGAAGCACAATGCCGAGTATCAGGTGGAGTGGTGAAACGCATACAGCTACTGGACTCTGGAGGAGTGGAAACATGTTCTGTGCAGTCATGAAGCATTGCACACTCATGCACTGGGGTACAGTCATGCTACTGTACATCAAATAAATGCAACGGATATTGTTTGAACAGTTTGTGTTGGAGGGTACTTGTAATGTGCATGCTGGTTTACTCTCACTGGCTTACTGGGATACTTATCATTTCAGTCATGTAAAGAGTAACAGTTTTCAAAAATAAATCTTTTGTGGGAAAATAAATCTTTAAACTAATGCTAATATTACTAATACTAATACTGACAAAGTGAGTACCTACATGCAACTGTCACAACCAGGCTATAAGTACCTGTTTCATTCTTTGTGTTAATGCAGATATTCTTCCCTCTGCCTGTGTTCACCTGTTGAAAAGATTGCTACAGCTGCTGATTGCATGACAAAGTTCACATAAAGATTTTTGTCAAGAGAAGTCAACAGTGAAGGTGCTTCTCATGCAAATCTCATTGTCAGACCCTGAATTGGGACACACCCACTGTGTCCTGACAGGTAAGGCGCTATGCCCCAATGATATTCTGTCCGGTAACCTCCGGTGGGTTCACATGTTTCCATAGTGTCAGTGACTGTTCTGGTCCATTTGGTTTTGTAGTTTCCTATAGGGTCTCTTATAAGATTTGTGTGGAAGAGACCTTAAAACAGACACTGGCCCAGCTACCATTTAATGTTTTCCCTTTTCTGAACCACCATGGAACCCCACGAAACTGAAATGGGTGAGCAGGCTTTCATTTTAATCAATGGTCCTCTTGTCTTCCTCAACGTCTCTGCAAACAGCTTATATGTATATGGCTTGATCTTGAATAAATTACTAGGATTTTTTGTCTGGCGCTCAATTGCTTATTGTCTGTTATGTATTTTGAAGAAAGATGAAAGCTCTGCGATGCTTATTGTGTTGGACTGCAGTGTTAAATTATGCACACAACATTCTGACATGTTATGATTGGTTGAACTTCTACTATTAAATCTTCATTGTACCTGTGTCACGAGCTGTTTTGATCTGGGTGAAGAGGAACATCGGGGCTATCATCTATGTGGCTTTAGTTGTTGATGAGATGCTTGTTTTCTGCAGTGCAAGTGTGACCATTGTGGATGATTCTTTAAATGAGTTCTCTTACATCAATGGCTCTTGGACTCATAATCATGAACTGACCTCTGCAAATAACATTTATTTGACCGTCATCAATGTATATATCTTTATCTCTGTGTGTGCTATGATGATTTCAAGCTTTTCAGCTGCTCACTACCTGCAAAGACACATGAGAAGCACGACACAGAGTGGCAGCTGCTTCACCCGTCCAAACTTTAAAAGTCAGATGAAATGTCACCATCACTGGGATCCTGCAAGATGTGTTGTACATCTTCTGTTACACTTACAGTCTCACTGATACAACCACCAAGTTATTCCTGGCACCCCTTGACCACAGCGACTGGATCTCCTTCACAGTCATCATGCTGTTTCAGGTACCACAGTCAACCTGGGTATCGGTCAGGCTACGTTTCAGCAAGGGGCAACCAGTGTCTGAGAGGCACTTAAAGCATTGCGTGATGTTGGCATGACAAATAATGATGTGAATTGCACTCCAACCAGCTGAAAGCAGGTGAAAAAGCTAATGCCATAAATGTTGTCCAAAAATTTTCAGTGAAATTGTAGTTTTGCATGTAGTAATTTCTATTATGCATGAGACTTGAATATATAAAATGTTATATTTTGTGCATACATGTAAACACTTGTACTGACTATAAAGAAAATAAAACCTAAAATATAAACACATTTATTGTACACAACTTTAGAAGAACAGTAATTAAGATTTGTATAACCTCACCCTTGAAGGGACACTACCAATTGTTGTCTAATGTCTTGAGAAATGACCTCAATTATAGCTTTAGGTAAATTTAATCTCTTTTCTATGACTTCTTGACTTGTAACTGCAATGTTTAATTACTGGAGCATTTATGACAATGAATAAAATCTGCAAAATGATCAGTACTTCCCACAGAAGACATGAACTACTGATTACAGTATATACCTATGCAATTTTTACACCGCTGTAGTCTATCTTCATAGTTTAATGTGCATTCAATGCAAATATGCAAATACCTCTGAACTGTTACATTGCCCAGCTCACAGCCTCGTCTATATGAGCAGTACAAATAAAAAAGAAACCAAAACAGAAAAAAAAGAAGATGGTGGAAAGGGTTCTCTGCACATTTTTAAAAAATGTGCAGCTGGTGCTTCTCAGGACAACGAAGTTCACAAACAAATAAGGGCATTGACTGATCTGCAACCTTCATCAGAATAAAAATGAAGATGATTTTTCTAACCATGATTTATGGGCATGTTTGATGTTTTCAACATAGTAACTAATGTAATTATGATCTGTCCACTTCACGGAGAGAGGATCAAGCAGCCTCTCAAGCTTCTCCTGAATCCCTCATTTGTGTGCTTACCTGTAGGGCTGTTCTATTTTAAATTCACAACTGAATGTCTGAATTTCATACTAGCCTCATTTGTGGTGCTTGTTTGCACTTTGCTGCATTTGACTTTTTGAGAGTGTTTGATTAATGTAATCACTTCGATTACAGTCTCACAGAATGTCATGACACATTTACCAATACCTGTGCCCTAGTTGTGCATACAGCTGCAGTTTTCATAATGAAGGCCCAATTGTCGTTCTACTGTGCAAATGCATGTGACATATGGCAGCAAATCGAAATTTCCCTCTCCTTTCCACGGTCCAGCAGTCAGATGAGAACCACCAGCATCCATCAAGAAGTCCTTTGTGTGTTCTATGCTGTGTGGCCTGTTCATTTTTTGCTTTGCTCATTGGGCAGGTCTGGCACTGGATTAAGCCTGATAGCTTGTCAGTCTTAAACTGCAAACACTGTAAAACAAACTACAATTTAAATCTATATCGTGATTGTTTGTTTCGTGAAAAACCTGACGTATAGAATTAGTCACATGCACAGATAATCCACCAGATAATGCACCAGAGGGCCTTTAAAATATATGAATGTTGTGCAATATGGAAAAAATTTTTTTTGTATGTTTAAAATTACTTGAGGAAAATTTTAAAGGAAACTCAAAGCTTAATAGATTTTGTTTTGTTTTGTTACAAGCAAAAAATTGAACAAAAATACTGAATGGAGCAAAAATGATAAAAATTCAAACTCATATATGAAAATTGATATTTAGTTTCTTTTAAAAAAAGTTGTCAGAAGATTCTTCATTAAACACCCCACTTTTTAAAAAAATTAAATTTTCTGGCAATTACTTCATGGTTCAGGCTTTACGGGGTTTATTCATGGACTCATAACGTATCTTCGGCTGCTCCCTGGTATTCTCCCCAAGGTGTCGCAACAGCGGATTAATCTGCATTGGTATTTTGGCAGAGGTAACCATTACATACTGATTTTAAACTCACTACAGCGCAGTTATACAGTTATACACTTGCTGATGTATTTCTAAATAAGAACTGCTTTTCCAGTGGACCCCCAACTGCTGAGGCTGCTGTATGCATCAAATGAAAATACAGTAAAACTAATTTATAATACAACCCCAATTCCAAAAAGGTTGGGACACTGTGTAAAATATAAATAAATACACAATGCAATGATTTGAAAATATCACAAACCAACATTTTATTCACAAAAGAATACAGAAAACATAACAAAATGTGAAAGTAAGACATTTTATGATGTTCTGAAAAATACCAGCTCTTCTTGAAATTGATGGCAGCAACATGTTTCAAAAAGTTGAGACAGGGCCATGTTTACTATGAGTAGCATCCCCTCTTCTTTTAACAAAATTCCATAAATATATGGGAACTGAGGAGACCAGCTGCCAGACCTTTGGAAAAGGAATGTTGTCCCATTCTTGTTTGATACTGATTCCAGATGCTCAACAGCCCTGGAGCTTCTTTGTGGTACTTTGCATTTCATGATGTGCCAAATGTTTCCAGCTGGTGGAAGGTCTGGACTGCAGGCAGTTCAGTCCAGTACTCGGACTCTTCTACTATGAAGCCATGCTGTTGTAATACCTTCAGTATGCGGTTTAGTATTGTCTTGGTAAAATACCAGGGAGCATATGTTGCTTTGAAACCTATATACAGTTTTTCACTTTGCTTGAGTTGAGCTTTGGCTCAGAGGAGATGGTGGTATCATGTTCACATATGCCTTGTTCTTTGCGTGACAGAAATTTAACCTGCATTTGTGAATGGCATGGCCAACTGTGGTCACAGACAATGATTCCTGGAATTGTTTCTGAGCCAATGCAGTGATCTCCATGATAAAATCATGCCTGGAAGGAATGCAGTGCTGCCCAAATATCACAAGCATCCAATGTTGGTTTTCGGCCATGTCCCTTGTGCAAAGAGTCTCTGAATCTTTTGATAATAGTAGATGATGGAATATTCAAAGTCTTTGCAATTTTACATCGCGGACCATGATTCTGAAATTGCTCCTCAATTTGTGGACAGTTTCTGGCAGATTGCTGAACCTTTGCCAAGCTTTACTTCTGAGATGCTCTGCCTCTCTAAGGTGCTCTTTTTATGCCCAATCACATTACTTGCCTGTTGCCAGTCAACTTAAAAAGTTGCAACATGTTCCTCCAGCAGTCTCTTTTTATTACCACTTACTTTTCTTGACTTTTGTTGCCCTCATCCCAACTTTTTTTAGACATTACTGCAGTCAAATTCAAGATGAGCTAGTATTGTTCACAAAATAGTAAATTGTCTCACTTTCAACATTTGATATGTTTTCTAGGTTCTTTCATGAATAAAATATTGGTTTATGAGATTTGCTGATGACTGCATTATGTTTATATTTATATTTTACACAGCGTCCAACTTTTTTGGAATTGGGCTTGTAATGTATTTCTTTCAGAGAAGTTACAGTAGTTAGTTTATACTATAGAGTATCATTCATAAATTGTTTTAAGAAATGCTTATATGTACTTGTGCACTCTTTATTAAAAATTCTCATTTAAGGAAGTAAGAGGACAAAACTATGAGAATGACAGAGACACCATAAAAATACTCAATACATGGAACAAAAACATGGAGTAATGACCCTTTTCTATGTGGTTTCACAGTACTGTTTCATTTTCATATTATATTAGCATGTGAAGCAAATGCATCAGATTTGTTGCAGTGCACAAAGTTCGATTGATTCACTTTCTGCATTTAAAGGAACACAATGCGAGAAGAAGATACAACAACTCAAACAACATATGAACTGAAAATGAACTATCTATCATGTATCCTTATTAATGGGCCTCTTGCTATTTTCAGCATCATGCCTAATGTGTTTTACAACTTTTGCATGGTCCGCCCACTTCATGAATCAAAGCTCAAGCAACCTTCAAAGCTTCTTTTGGACTCTATGGTTTGCAGTACAACTGCCTACCTGCTGATCAGTTCTGGTGTGTTTTTTTCTGAACTACTGACAGATAGCTGTACGTTAACTGAAATCAAGTGTGGTGTCAGTCTTCTGTTTGGCCACTAGTGTTAACTCTATTTGGCCGAACTTCTTCTGCATCCACACTGTACCTGCACAGAGACCACTCTCCATCTGGATTAAAAAGAATATCAAATCCATCATCTACTGTATTTACCTTCTTGAAAAATTTTACAGTTTGCTTGAGTTAAATGTTGCACTTTCAAACTTTATTCCTTCTGATGGTTTTGGATTAAACAACACAGCTACAGTGGATCATAAGATATCGCAAGATTTTTCTGAAACTGGCTGAAAGATATTTCTGTCTTTCTGACTGCCATTGTGAGGACCCACTTCTGTTTCTGCATCTGTATTATGGTGATTTCCAGTGGTGCCACTGTAGTCTACCTGTACAGGCACATGTGGCGTATGGCAGAAAATGGGGAGCTCTTCTCCTGTGCAAGGTACAGGAGCTAGGTGAGAGTCGCTGTTACTGGCATCCTTCAGTGGATCCTGTACGTGTCCTGGGCTGGGTGGCTTACATGCATGTTTCTTTCTCACCGCCTTCAACTTGAACCAGTCGGTTTATATACACATATAGCTGTTATCGACTTATACATGTCAGGCACCACAGTCAGCCTGGGAGTTGGCCAGGCTGTATCTACGCAAGGAGCAGCAGGCATCTGGGAAAGAGCAGCTCAGTGGTACAAAAGACCTAAGGTACAGCAAGGAGCCTGACTCTAAAGCTGAAGCCAGAAGACCCGGGTTCTGCTGAGATGGACCTGATCAAAGTATTCAACACATTTGCCCCCTAGAATTTGCAAGGATGCAATATGCTTCTGAAGTTTAAAGCCTACTGATATCTTCAGTCAAGAATATTTTGGTTTTATGAGGGAAGTACTGTTTTTGCTTTCTTTAGATAAACTGTTTGTTGCACTTTACAGGCTTCTTGTGAAAAATATTTATTTTCTCTCAATATTCACTAAAATAAAGTATACGAAATAATGAACAGTAATGGGCAAAAGTCTTGAGACACCCCTCATTTCTTTACATTTACCTTCCAGTGGGCAAATTGCAGGATTTTCTTGTAGTTTTCTCTTTTTTTTCAAAGGGGTCATGAGGCTTTCTGACGTTCTTTAAAAAATGTTTCTTTAGACATTGACTGCTTTTTCAAGATAAAAAAAAGAAAGAACATACTTTATTAATCCCTGGATAGGGGAAATTACAGGCCAACACATTATTTTTTAGTTGTTATATCTACAGCAGATGAACAGTGTCTGAAAGTCATGTCCTTGAGAAATAGGGGGAATAAATCCAGCAAAGACCTGACACAGGACCTGAGAGAGCCATCTGATCCTTCAGTTGAACTATCTACTGTTTGCTGAAGCCTCATGAGAATTGATCTCAGTGGAAGGGTGGCTGTCAAAAAGCCATTCTTAATGAGGGGACACGGGGAGAAAAGGCTGAGGTTTGCCAAAATCTGGACCAAAAATCTGTGGCAACAGGTTTTGCCCGGATCTCAATATTATTGAAGTAATGTGGGGTCATCTTAGCAGAGAACAGAACAAAAGGCAGCTGACATGCAAAGAAGAGTTTTGGAATGTCCTTCAAGAAGCCTGAGGATTTCTTTAAGAAATGACAAGAAAGCTTACCGAAAAGAGTTCAGGCTGTGTTGAAGAATAAAAATTGTCATACAAAAAATGACTTTCAAGCTTGTTAGAATTGTACAGACTCTGTTTTTGCCTTATTTACTATGTTTCCATTTATGTTTGCACGTTGCAATAAATCATTGAATCTATTTCCCATCTTCCTAGCAAAATATAAAGAAATAAGGAGTGGCTCAAGACTTTTGTACAGTACTGTATATGTTATTTAAGCTCTGTAAATGGTTCATCTTCAGTGGTGAAAATCAAGAATAATACACCTTTTCAAGTTGTAATTAAGTTTATTTTTTCTTTTTCACATGAATCCCTTGCCACTAACCACAGTTACTGTGCAAATTAATTATTTAAACAACAAACTTTTAAGAAATCATGTGAAGAAATCATTCAACATAGAAAAATAATATTGCAAAATTTCTGATTGCTATTTTTGACACCATTTGGAGAAAATATGCCTTAGTAATTGAAAATAAAAATTTTCATGAAAAACAACATTCTAAATAGAGTATTTTTAGAGAGTGACATTTAATTATGGACTTAAGAAGAGGACCTTATTTCTCATGATTCATATGCAAAGTCTGAGATTTCAGTAGCAAAACATCAAGAAAGAAGATATCCCTTTGCTGTGATTGATTTTTACGCTTTGAAGTAGGCTAAGGTCTAAGATGCAACCTTTAAGTTCTGTCGGAAATTTTGAAATTCAGATTGAACTCAGTATGTGTTCCAGTAGTGTAGTGATTTACATATTCGCATACATACATATATATGCATATGTATATATATATCTTATTGTTCAGCTAATTTTCTATCCTTGTGACTAATTGCTTAATTAAATTTGTGACTACAGTTGACTAACCTTCAGTTTCAGTTTTTTTCTGTTTCAGTTTGCTTGTTTTAGTTTAGCTTTTATTGTTTGAAAAATGTTTAGTTTTAGTTTAGTTTTTTATGAATTTCAGTGTTAGTTTTAGTTTTCTTAACTATTATAATATGGATGAAATTTGTCAGGGGAAGATTTAAGATGTTTGGATCAGAAATTACAATACAAACTCAACACTTTGTGAAAACTTAAGGACATTTCCTGTATATTTTTATTTTATTTTAGTTAGTTTCCTAAGCCCACAATCTCATTTTAGTTAGTTTTGATTTTTCCCAAAAGTCTAGTTTTTATTTTTATTTCAATTAACTAAAATTATTTTTCTCATGTAGTTTTTAGTTAATTATAATAACCTTGGTAATTTGACAGAGGGTTTTACACCGGATGCCCTTCCTGACGCAAGCCTCCACGATGAGAGGAGCTTGTGTTCCCACAACAGAGACACTAGTAGAATTTGATGCTCTGAGTGGTGAAAGTTCTGAGCTTCTGCAGTGGTCTTGAAAGCATCAGGAGAATGGCCCAGCCCCACTGAGTCATTGTTAATCCTTAGAACTTTACGCAGGTGCTTTAAATCATTAAACCTAGCCCAGTTATTTTTAATCCTTAAACATATGCAGTCATATAAAATTCTTAACTCTAACCCATTAATTTTTAATCCTTAAACCTAACCTAGTCGTTTTCAATACTTAAACCTAAACCAGTCTATTTTAATCTCTAAACCTGCCATTTAAAATCTTAACTCTAACAGTCATTTTTAATCATTAAAACTAACTGATTAGTTTTTAATCGATGAAGTTTATGGCAAAAGATGTAAAACTGTCTCCTGGTGGGATTTTTGTCAGGGTTTCAACCATGTTTTTAGGTTGGAATTCCGTATTAGCTATTTTCACCCAGTTTCCCTTCAAACATAAGATTATTCATTAGCTTTTATGTCTGTTACCTAGCAACAATATTTTAACCACAACGTCACGTCACCACTGAATCAAAGTCACAGAGTTATCAAAGTCAGATAGTATTCCAGTGATGACTTTGATCTCAGGACCTTTACCTGAAAGTTACAATCTATATTTGGTTAAGGTGGACGGGATACTAGTGGGTGGCGGTAATGCACTATTTTGTTGTTTGCCAACTGCCAATAAAATTTACAAGAAGAAGAAGTAGAAGTTTTCAGTTTCCATCTGGAACACATAATAGTGACTTTAAGAAAAAGTATACGAAGAAGAAGTAAGTATAAACCTTACGTAGTAATTTTTTATTCTTAAACCTAACCTGGTTAATTTTAAATCCTTGCTTTAAATCATCAAACCAAGCCCAGTCATTTTTAATCCTTAAACCAAATCCAATAATTTTTAATTGTTAAAACATTAAAAACCTTAGACGTAACTTTGTCAAATGCAATGCTTAAACTCCACATATTAACTTTAAATCTTAAACCGAATCCAGTTATTCTTATTCCACCTTATGCAGGTGCTTTAAATCATTAAACTTAGCCACTATTTTTAATACTTAAACCTTAATCACTCTCTTTTAATCCCTAAACCTAAACTTGTCATTTTAAATCTTAAATCTAACACAGTCATTTTTAATCATTAAAGCTAACTGATTAGTTTTTAATTGATCAGGTTTATGGCAAAAGATGTAAAACTGTCTCCTGGTGGGTTTTTTGTCAGGGTTTCAACCATGTTTTTAGGTTGGGATCCCATATTAGCTATTTTCACCCAGTTTCCCTTCAAACATAAGATTATTAATTAGCTTTTATGTCTGTTACCTAGCAACATATTTTAACCACAACAGTCATGTAACCTCTGAATCAAAGTCACTGAGATCAAAGTCACAGTTATCAAAGTCAGATAGTATTCCAGTGATAACTCTGATCAAAGTCACAGAGACATCAAAGTCAGATAGTATTCCAGCGATGGCTTTGATCTCAGGACCTTTATCTGAAAGTTACAGTCTATGCCAGTTGGTGGTGATGATGCACCTTGCTGTTTGCCAACAGCCAATAAAATTTACCATAACAACAACAACATTTGATTAAATAGTGGAGTTTTCAGTTTCCATCTGGAAAACATAATGGCGACTTTGAGAAGAAGTATATGAAGAAGTAGTACGCATCAGGATTCACCCCAGTAGTGTAGTGGTTTGCGCATTCACCTTTAAAGCAAAAGGTCCCTGGTTCGTTTCCACGTGGGGATACAAGCCCCTCCCCTGGAGGGCTGCGTCAGGAAGGGCATCCGGCTTAAAACCTCTGCCACATTACCAATGCGGATTAATCCACTGTGGCAACCCCTTGGTGGAGAAGACAAGGGAGCAGCCGAAAGGTACACACACACACACACGCAGCTGTGGCTCGTCCTCTCGGCAGTTGGCGAAAACAGGAGGAGGCGTTTAGTCACTATAGAGGAAGGAAAAAAAGAACTGTAACGCTTTGACAAGCAGTTGGATAGCCACTTTTCTAATTTGTAAAGGCTCATAAAGATCCGACGCCACATTCTGAAGCACATAAAGCGATGTCCAGTCGAGGGTTCGCCTTCTCGTCAGGTGAGTGTGGATCCACTTCAAGCCGGACTTTAACGGAGAGTGTCGGTAACGGCAACACTTAGTTATCCTCGGCAGTTAGTGCAAAGACCTGGCTCTTTCGGCGACTTCGGTGTGTTTTCCGGTATCAGGTCTCCTTCTCTGTAGCCGCTCGACGTTCAAACAACAGCAGGACGTCTTAGTTAACCCGCCAGTTCGGTCGTTACTGTGTTTCCCCCCACGGGGTCGCCACAGCGGGGGATTCCATCTGTGGATCTATCAGCCAAAATTACGTTACTAGTATAACAGTAAGGAAAACGTGTGCCAAATGAATGATACGCTTTGTGTTTTTGTACCTGCGTTAAACCACAGAGTGACCCAGAAATAAATGAACAATAAGCAATCACATATGCTCAGAAAATGTATTAAATGTACAGTGTGCGCAGAGCCCAGAAGAAAAGTGTGCAATGTGTTCAGAAAAATGCGCAGCAAAGACTTGTAAATAATTCACTAGTTTTCATGAGACTTGCAAATAGACCTGTTAATCATAAGAATGCATGTAAGTAAGCTGAAGTGCAGTTTATTTAGGGTAAGCAGTTGCAGTTTATCCCATAATGGCTTAGTCTCATTTACTTTATAAATCTTATTCATTCTGGGTGCTCATCTACAGATTCATTTTTTGCATCATTGTGTTGTCAGTTACTAACATGTGTTTTTTCCTGTTGTAAGGTCATTTCAGGCACAGCCTGTGAAGTCTGCTGCCTTGGCTGTCAAGAGGATCAGTAGTTCAGAGAGGGGTATGGCCCCAGCCCTGACCAAAGTCCTGAAAAATGGCCATGGGATCCACTTGCACTCAGCTCCTGCCTCTGTCAGAACAGACTCAGAAGGGACAGCTGCGTGCAGTACTGAGCTGCAGCCTCACATGAGATCAAAAGATGGTGGTGACCTCCAGCAGAAGATGTGGCTGAACCTTTCCTCATTTCGCTCCCTGGACTCTTGCCTCCCCATCAGTCTCTTGGATGCTCCTGCCAGACCTCAGCTTTCAGCATGCCCACAGACACCTGCCACTCAGTGCGAGACGATGTTCCTACCCAGTCCAAACTCCCTTACTAGCCTCCTGTCCTCAGACTCTCATCAGGTGGCCTTGGTATTCCCAGATGTACGAGACATGTTTTTAGTTCCTCACCTTGAGCACAATAGACAACAGGCTTATCAGCTGGATGGATGGAGTGCTGCTTATGAATGTGGGCCAGATGGTGGTGATGTGCATTGCTCCTCTCTTAACCCTACCAGTGTTTGCCCTTCATATCCCCAAGGGGATTTTATATCCCAGGGCCACACACACTTGTTTTCACGCCCACCTTCATTGACACAGGAAAAAGTAGCTGGGATGGGCTGTTCACCCCCTGCTTCAGTGCAGCCTTGCATTGACAGGGTAAACCTTGACCAGCTGACATCCAAAGCTGTGCTAGAGGAAGCTGTGAAGGAACAGCTTTCTCGACAGGCAGGCCTAAGCAGCCGGGTTTCGAGGCTGCAAAAGAGACTGCAAACCCTCCTTGGGGAACATGCTTTGCGACACTGCAACCAGCAGCTGGAGGGGCTGACAAAACATTCTCAACTTGGAGATTTGTCTCTTGACTGTCCTAAGTCCATACATTCTCCACAAGCAAGTGGTAAACCCCATTTTCCTTGGCTAGAGTTGTTTACAGCCTCTTCTTCCGTCACAGAGGTTAGAGAGTTCAGCCAATCTTGTCAGGTGGTACTGAGAGGTCCGCAGGAGGCCTTGGACTCTGAGGCCACAGCCAGCAGCAGCTCAGATGAGGAGCCAGAGGAGGAAAAACTTCATAGCATAATTTCACCCATGTGAGTATCCAGCAGTTTATGTGACCATTTTTCCTTCTTCTGGGACTTCGAATTGAGGTCTGTTTTTGTTTAGTTTGTCAGTGCCACCGTGAGTGTGTGGCTCATGCTGCTGGTTACTACAGCCAGTGAAAGAGGAGAGAATTTAAAAATCCCCCAGACCAGATTCACTTAATCGTCCAGTTAAGCTAAGTCATATCAACAAAATGGGAAAGTATGGGAAAGCAATTTCACAAACTTAACTGCAGTGTCTCTGCCAAATGGTTTGCTGCACTTTCCTGGGATTTGGTTACCAGAATGCAGATGTTATTCACACTAAAATCATTGGCCTTGCTTTAATTAAGTGGAAAGTACACAGAGGTTGATGCTCATACCAAGCAATCAGTCAATAAAAAACACCAAACAGAGAACTGGATCGAAAAAGTGCCATGATTGGACTAAAGTGGAAATAATAAATTGTTATGCGTGTTTTACTATATAAGAAGGGCATTATTAAGTCATACACAATCACAAATGCCAAGAATGACCTAACAAATCCACCACTTATTTTAGAATAACAGTGTAGGATTTGAAAAACCAGCTGTCTAAGGTCTACAGTGCTGTTTACTTGGCCTTCAGTGAGGTTTACAGTGTGGTTGTCATAAGTGCAAGTTTTGTCCTCCCAGCTGCGGGGGAGTGTTATGACATTTTTTAACCATGTGCGCACACACGCGCGTTCCTCTTTCCATGTTGCAGTCATAACAGATTCAACTGAGCAGCCAGCTCTCTTTACCCACAGGGTAGGAAATAAACACACACTTTCCAACAAGGCCTCAACTTGCCAGCCATTCTGTGCAAGCATTCCTCAGCTCCTCCTATTTCTAGGGAAGAATACTTCTAAAGTGTGTTTGAGGTTGAGATATTTGTGGTGCTACTATACCTGTGTCTTTGCATAAAAAGTAGTTGTATTGTCCCAGATGTGGAAAATCTCATAAGAAGGTGTGTTGTTACATTCTTTAAACTGTTTTTTTCAGTACTGATGTCTTGAATTGATTGGTCTGATTAATATTGTGGCTAAAACTGATCCTTCACAGGCTTATGCTGCTTTTGTGAAATGTGAGTTGGCTGCCTTGTAGTTCATGATTGCCCTTTTTGTTTTTTTGTCTTTTTTTCTGTTTACATTTCTGTACATCATGATGGGAACACCAAAAGAATGAAGGGAATCAGGAAAAGCTGTCTTAAATTTGCTTGCCTGTCAGGACATCTTGAAAAATAAGATTAGGATGAATTTCAGAAGACAGAGAAATTTTGGAAGCAAAATGGTGCAGCAGAAAGACGTTTTGCACAGATGGAGTTACTTACCTGAGACCATGTAAAAGTTACTTAATTCTGAAAAATATCTGATAAACATTGAAGACATTATCATCGTGGTACTGGTTTCAATCCAATGTTGCCCTTTCTTTTTTACTTAGTAAGAGTTGACCTTGTTGACCCTTTTTGGTTGTTTCCTGCAATCCCAGATTTAGTGCAGTTAACAAAGCCCAAAATGTTTATTAGGGCTGACATCAGTAGTCACAAAAGATTGTCTTTGTGTGTGGCTTTGTGTGCGTGCGTGCTTGCGTGCGTGCTTTTATTTTACCAGCTTGTGTCACCTTAAGAGTGTCAGCTTGCCCTTTGTAGAGTCTGCTCTCCTCCTTTATGGAACAATGCTCTGCTTCATCCATAAACCTTCCCTGGGGAGTTTGTATGGCAGGTTCCTTCTCAGAGAGGATAGGTCCCTGCTGGGGAGGGGATGGGTCATTGTTCTCCTTTAGAAATTCTAAACTAGTTGACCTTTACCATTTTAAGTATGAAACGGAAGCATAGACATGGTTAGACTTTAAAAAATCCATATTAAAAAAAATTCCACAGTGACAGTCATTTACATCTCCAGATATAGCTCATTATCTGTTTTCCTTGTTATTGTATAGAAGCATTTATGAAAGACTGCGAAAAGTGGTTTTAAAGTTTTAATGTAAAACTCACCCAAAAATCCTAATACCGCTGCAAGAGCCAAGAACCTAAAAAACCCCCAAAACTTTCATACTGTTGAAGTTGTTGTTAATCCTTTAAACCTTACACAGGTGCTTTAAATCATTAAACCTAGCCCAGTTATTTTTAATCCTTAAATGTATGCAGTCATATTAAATTTTTAACTCTAGCCCATTAATTTTAAATCCCTAATCCTAACCCAGTCATTTTAGACTCTAACCCTATCCTATTTATTTTTAATTCTTAAACCTAAATCAGTCTCTTTTAATCCCTAAACCTAAACTTGTCATTTTAAATCTTAAATCTAACACAGTCATTTTTAATCATTAAAGCTAACTGATTGTTTTAATTGATCAGGTTTAAGGCAAAAGATGTTGTAAAACTGTCTCCTGGTGGGTTTTTTTCAGGGTTTCAACCATGTTTTTAGGTTGGAATCCCATATTTGCTATTTTCACCCAATTTCCCTTCAAACACAAGATTATTAATTAGCTTTTGTGTCTGTTACCTAGCAACATATTTTAACTACAACAGTCATGTAACCTCTGACTCAAAGTCACTGAGATCAAAGTCACAGTCATCAAAGTCAGATAGTACTCCAGTGAAAGGTACACACATACTGTTGAAGGAAGCCACTTAGTTAAAAGATCTCATATTTTATATCTTCTTGAGAGAGGAGAGGGAGAGGAGGAGAGGAAAGGGCCCGCGGGGTCCTTGGCTGATGACGCCAGGGTCGCAGGCCTTGCTCAAGGATGACACTGGTGGACGGGATACTAGTGGGTGGCGGTAATGCACTATTTTGTTGTTTGCCAACCGCCAACCACAGTGGATAATCTGCCTCCATCTCACCCTATCCTTGCATCCTCTTCCCTCACACCAACCTTCTGCATGTCCTCCTTCACTACATCCATGAATCTTCTGTTTCCTAGTTCTTCTTGGTATGACAGTACTTTATTTCTATCGCACCCTTCTGGACCAGTTCACGGATGAAGTGGTACCTGATGTCGATGTGCTTGGTTCTTTTGTGTCCTACTGGATTCTTTGTCATTGCGATTGCTCCCTGGTTGTCTTCCATAATTATCAAAGGTTGAGGAGAAACCTCTCCGACATCTGCCATGAGTTGTTTTA
>VUQH01049369.1:0-11923 GCA_015106775.1 Etroplus canarensis | reverse complement strand
AGCTCACTGAATTCCAGTGTGGTACAGTAATAGGATGCCACCACTGCAACAAGTCAGCTGGTGATATTTCTTCCCTCCTAGATATTCCACCATCAGCTGGAAGTGAGATTATTGCAAAGTGGAAGCATTTAGGAACCACAGCAACTCAGCCACCAAGTGTCAGACCACGTAAAGTTACAGAGCGGGGTCACCGAGTGCCGAGGAGCACAGTGTGGAAAAGTCACCAACACTCTGCTGCTTCAGTTCCAAACATTGTCTGGTATTAACATCAGCACAGAAACTGTGCACCAGGAGCTTCATGCAGGCCTTACATCACCAAAGACAATGCCGAGCTTTAGTGGGAGTGGTGTAAAGCACACCACCACTGGACTCTAAAGAAGTGGAAACGTGTTCCGCAGAATGATAAATCACATCTGTCTATCTGTCTGTATGATAGATGAGTCTGAGTTTTGTGAATGCTGGGAGACTGCTATGTGCCTGACTGCATTTTGTTAACTGCAAAGTTTTGGGGGATGTTTTCCTGGCGATGGCCTGGGCCACTTCGTTCCAGTGAAGGGAAATCTTAATGGTTCATCTTACCGTGATATTTTGTACTATTCTACGCTCCCAGCTTTGTGGGAACAGTTTGGGGAACGTCCTTTTCTGTCCCAGCATGACTGTGCCCCAGTTCCCAAAGCACGCTCCATAAAGACATGGGTGGATGAGTTTTTTGTGGAAGAACTCGACTGGCCCACTCAGAGCCCTGACCTCAACCCCATCCAACATCTTTTGGATGAACTAGAACAGAGATTGTGAACCAGACCCTCTCATCCAACATCAGTGTCTGACCTCACAAATGCTCAAAAATTCCCACAGACACTCCAGCACGTTGTAGAAAGCCTTCGCATAAGAGTGGAAGCTGTTCTACCGTAGCTGCAACAGGACCCACTCCATATTAATACTTATGGTTTTAGAATGTGACCCAATACTTTTGTCCATAAAGTGTACATCAGCAACAATAACTACTACATATTCATTACACTACAAAAGCTTTCATGTACCTGTAGTCGAGCAGTCGCTCCATCAGCCGTGTGACGGAGGTAACAAACGAGATCCCCGTCTCTCTCCACGTCTCCTGCTCAATCTTCTCCAGCAGACTGCAAGAACAGCGTGCAGAAATAAAATATTATTCTGCTAATAAACACTGGTGACAAACCCAGGAGGTTATTTCCAAGAATCTACATGTGCAATATTTTTGTCCAACAACAGAAAAGTAATTCTGTTTGAAATGCTAGAGTCCCGAGAAGAAAAATGAAAGCCGGGTTAAATCTCATGTCTACAATGAAACTGTTTCTTGCTTTAACTCATTTTAAGTTTAATGTGTTATGAGTTGGCATCGCTACAGTTGGTCAGTGATGAGGAATTTGAGGACATCAGTACAAAGGCTTTACTGAAGAATGGACAGACTCACACCACCATCTCATCAGCAGGTAAAAATACTGAAATATCAGCACCATAAATCTGTCCACGTGTAAGTAATGCCATACCTGGGATAAGGCCCAAACAGCTGGGTTCTAGTTCCGCAGCAGAGAGCAAAGCAAACACACAAAGAGCGGTGTTAGAGCAGAAAACTCAGAGTTAATTTCTGTTATCAGAGAGAGAGAGGCGGCACAGAAGAGAGACGGGAGTTAAAGAGCACAGAAGGAAAGACCAGAAGGAAGACTGTGTCCGTATTCCTCACAGCAAACCGAAGAGTTCTCTGTAGTTCTCGTCTCCCTTCCCTTCAGACACCAAACTGTCCAGCTTGTCGATCAGCTCGGCCTCCACCTGCGCATACACAAAAACCCTGACTTCCTCTGTTGCTTTTACAGAACTGAACAGCTTCTGTGCAGCCGCGTGTGCTCGTCTACCTGCTTGAAGTTCCCGTTCTTGCGCTGCTCCCAGTCCATCATGTCGTGGAAAATCGGAATCATGATGTTTCGCACCTCCACCTGCGGGACCAGCGTCACTCCCAGGAAGGGGCCGATCATGCCAGGGATGAAATGGATCTTATTCTCACCTACAAAATGGCGTGCGTGTTTCAAAGTCTGATATGCAACGATTTATCAGCTGCTGCTAAAGTTAATCAGAACAAGAGAGGATCTTACCAAGGTTCTGCCACATACTGAAAAGTTCATAGGTCATCATGACTCTCATGTCACCGTACCTGCAAAGGGACGAATAAAGATTACTCATTTAATCAAACGCTCTCAGTCAGTCAAGCATATAATCATTAACATCTGATTAACGGATGTTGATACAGGAATTACAGCTGTAATTTGGTACATGTATCTTCATAGTTTCTTTTATACATAGTTTATTTTATTCTTTTCACAACCAAGCGAGCAGTAGAAATCAAATTTTAAAAAGTGACAGTAAACTTATCTCCTGATTGTTTCAGTGAAGGTAAAAATATAAAAGTAGAAAAATCTCTGCAGACTGCCCAGGTCTCTGCCGTGACACAGATTTATGCTTCACCGTCGCTTTCTGTGTGTCTCAAGTCAATCCATCATTTTGTTAATCTGCATCAGCCTCATTTTTCTCTAAAGTGTGAAACTCAGATGAAGCTGAGGAAGTTCACCGAGCAGCTTTTCCCGGTTCCTGAGCGGCCTGATCGAGAGGGAAAGGAGCTTTCCTCGAGTAAAGACTTGTTCCTGCAGGACTGATAAAGAAGTCGGCAAGCTTGTGGCGCTGCTGCACTTCAAAGAAGAAAAATGGGCGCTTTCAACTTGTGACTCTCAGCATTTCAGCTGCAGAGGACACCACAGGATGATGGTTATTTGAATGACACCAGTGGCAGAGTCTGTTTGAGGGTGTCCAAACAGACTCTCCAGTGTCTGGTATTTCTGTCTGACGCATCGATTCAAATTCACCATCAGGGTTGAAATCTGGTGACTGTGAAGGTCAAAGTGCACAAATTAGATCTTTTTTATCTTCATGAAACCCTTCAGGGAGCCCTCTTGCCCGATGGATACTGGCTCTGTCGTCCTGGATGAAACCGTGCCCATCAGGCTATAAAATTTTTATTTTATTTTTTATCATTTAAAACAATTTTGTACAACAATGATACAAATGTTTGATTGGTAAATGGACTGGTACTTATATAGCACTTTTCTACTCTAACTGAGCACTCAAAGTCCTTTTTTTACTACAAGCCTCACTCACCCATTCACACGGTGCTTTATTCTAAGCCTTAAGCACATTTTACCTGTCACACACACATTCACACTCCGACGGATGCATCAGGAGCAATTTGGGGTTCAGTGTCTTGCCCAAGGACACTTATACATGTAGACTGGAGAAGTCAGGGATCGAACCGCCAACCTTTGTGTAGAAAGGTGACCCACTCTACCTCCTGAGCCACAGCCACCCCAAATGGTGCTTCCCGTAGTAGAAAAATTACACATCAAACATGCCATTTTTGGTTGTTACACACTTTTGCATGCAAGAAACCATGAACATGCATTTTAAGAGCTGAATGAATAAAGGCTGCACATTACAGGTGCCTTGCTCAAGGCAACCTCGGGGGTGCTCAGTAGAGGGGGTTGAGGTGACAATTCTCTGACCTCAAGGTCAGCTCTGCATGTATGTGTCTGGGATGGGGTGTCTCAAATCTTGAGTTGGCATCTAGGTCCAGGCGGGTCTTGACCCGGCAGTCGACAGCAACCCTCTGGTTCCAAACCAAGTCCCCTGACGGACTGAGCCACTGCTGCAACCTTTCTTTTCTATGTCACATATGCACTATACAGCTTTAGAAACCTTCATTGTAAGCTACACTGTGGGACAGGGATCAACTAAACCCGGGTCGGGCATCAAGTATGTACGATGATATCTACTGTATCACTGTATCCCATGCCTTAGACATGATAACAGCCAAAGGACACACCATACAAACAACTCAATCCTCTTTAATCAAATCACTCAAAACAAATGAAAATAATCAGAAAATACAAAACTATCATAACTGTGGTCAGGTGTTGTGTGTATTCTTCTCTCATGTTCTGTTAATATTACATATTTATGTCAGGTTGGGCAGTGATGTGGACCCAAATGCAGACTTGTGGACTGAGGTGGTGAGGAGAACTCAGAGCAGGCATTAATTTAAGCTAATAAAAGTCAAAAACAATAAACAATTCGAGGGTGCAACCTAAAACATTAACATGAAGCAGGTGGAACCAAACTAGACTTCATTTAACCTGACTTGATGAGAACTTGGCATGGCATGAGAACCATCTAACTCAGACAGGCAGAAGATGTGACGAGACCAGAGAGAGGCAGGGGTATGAATACATACCGACTAACGAAAAAACAAGAAACAGGAGGGAGAGGAGCACAGGCGGCAACAATCAAGGGCAGGAAGTAAAACTGAACATAATGCACGAGACCGGACTGGTTACAAAATAAAAGCAGGAAACACCACGGAGAACATGACAGGACAGAACGTAATAAAAGAAAAGAACACAGAAGGAAACATCTAAAGAGCAAAATAACTTAGGCAAGATATACAAAAGTATAAACATGAAAGGAATATAAAAACTAAGAATCTCAGAACTATAAAAGAAGCACAGAAGCATACAAAACCAATCTTCAACAAACCCAGGAACATGTCCATTTATATATGTGTGTGTGTGTGTGTGTGTGTGTGTGTGTGTGTGTGTGTGTGTGTGTGTGTCCTTACTTGTCTAAGACCTTCTTCCTCTTAGCAGGACTCAAATTTTCAAGCTGCAAACTGGGCTGGTTGATGTAGAGCACCGCCAGGCTGAAGTAGGAGTTCCACACCTGCTCACACACACGCACACACACACACACACACACACACACACACATACAGCATATGCATTTTCTGGTCCCTTTGAACACAGCTTCCATTTATCAGTTTTAATGGGGAGACAATAACAATCTCAGCTCTTTCGAAGTAATTCACACTTTTTCTTATTGGCAAACAAAGACACACACCCTGTACTCAGGTTAAACTTCCCCACTTGTCACTAATATGCACCATCTGTGGTCACGAATTAAAGGAAGCTGAAGTTTTCTGGTCAGTAACCACCAGAAGCTTGCAGACTTCCTCACTGTTTTTTAAGTGCAGCATTATGCAGACTAGAAAGAATTACTCAAGGTTATAATTGTGCCGTAGAAAGCTGTGATAGGACATTAACGGTCATCAAACGTGAGGGGAGGAAGGCAGAGGGAGGCACCGTTTGAAGACAGAAAAACCAACAATGACTGATTCAGTTCTGTGGAAGACTGTAGCTAAGCAGTCGCTGGAGTTTGTGCATGCACAGTGTGTGACAGTTAAAGTACCTTAAAGTCAAACTCGGCTTCTGTAAAGTTCTTGTGCAGAGCAGGAGAGAGGTACTGAGCTGTGGTCAGGATGATGCTGCAGAAAGGGAACGCACACACACACACACACACACACACATTATACGGCTGTGTTAGAGCCCAGCCTGAGTCAGTGATCTGTGCCAGCTCTGACGGGTGTCCAGGAGGCCTGGGAGTTTATTTTGGTGTCTTACTTGCTGGTGAGGAGCCTCATGATGTTCCAGTCACGGGGGAAAATACTGAGTTTCATCAGGTTTCTAAACACACACAGAATCTTCAGCAAAAACTCCTGAGTGGAGGGAAAGAGACAGGAGGATTAAATTCTGTGTGAAGATGCCTCATGACGATGCGCAGTGCTGTGAATGTCTCAGCATTACCAGCTTCTCGTACCTTGAGTTCATCCTTGCTCTGGAAGTTTTCCATCAGGTGCTGGAAGTGGATATCTGTCATCTGGCGGAGAAGCGACAGGAGGCAGGACACGTACTCTCCCTTCCAATGAGGAAACAGGGGACAGTTGTGTGACCCAATCCCACAGAAGCAGTGGGCAGTGTGAACAGTCAGAGGTGATGACAGCGGGAGGAGATGGACGCGTTCCCAAACTGACCCCTCTCTTTGCTTGTATGGTTTTAGGTTTTAGTAAGAGTCACATACGTCTCTGTAATCTCTCGTGATTTTATGTCTTTTCTACCTTCTTTCATGTAACTCAGCAGTTTATAGCACTATGGACACATTTTCCCTCAGGGACAATAAAACTTCATTTGACTTCAGATGCAAACATTTTTAAATGATGCACACTGAGAGTCTGCAGCAGGATCGCTGCTCTAAAGTGGGCTTTCCTGCTAAACCCACTGCATTAAAATGTAATCTGTAATCTGTATTACAGTATGGTAGTACAGTATAGCTTCCTTATTTAGCACATATGTTAGAGTAAGATGAAGTGAAGAAGGTACCTTTAGTCTTTGTCACTTTGCTCAAATACTCTGAACTTGCTGCATTATCCACAAACCCGGTAAAATGTTAATGATTTTCTACAGATGGGAGTTTGTGATGAGGACGCATTGCCTTCATGCATTATGAATTTAATTCCTAAACTCTCGCAGGACTTTAAGTCCAGCTTTATTAGTTGTGTCATGTTTTTGTTCTTTCAGTTTTTGCTTTGTGTTTAATCCCATTATTCTATACTGTGTTTTACTTTAGTAAAAAAAAAACCAAAAAGGTAAACTAAGCTGATTGCTGAAATGTTTATAAATATTCACTAACTGATAAATAGTTGGTTTGTAAAATATTAAATATTAAACTGATGGTTTGAAATTTATAAGTGATATTAAATCCTGTGTAGTGAATCTAAAAATATTATTTGGATGATTATAATAAAAATGAAACTAATGTTTACATTATTTGTTTTTTAAAAAAGTGTATAAGGAGCCCGGTGTGGTTTATTATTATAAAGACTGTGAATCTGTGTTCACTTTCATTGGTTTCTATTTTTTGTTCACGTTCACTTTTGGTAAGTTAAGCCTGATTCTTAAAGAAAAATCCTACAGTATAACTATAAAGTAACTGTAGACTACAGTATGTTGATAGCTGAGGGCTGAAAGGTGGGGAGACTTACGGACACATAATAGATTTTAATAAAATGTGGTGTATGAACAGCTCATTAATCTAATGCACGACAGGTTTTTGTGTACAGTTGTCGACTCAGTTATTTGTTAACAATTATATTAAAGATTGTGTGAGAGATGTGGCCACAGAGATGGGTTATGTACAGGCCCACAATTCCGTGCTACGCCCCTGATGGTTTTTATATTAGGTGCAAGGTAATTATTTACTAAATTTTAATTAACAACCAGTTTAGCATTGATTAAAGTAGCGATTAATTAATAAAAAGATTTTTGATGACACTTTATGTATCATTAAACTCTGTGAAAATAGCTAAATAAATACATTGGCTTGTTTTTTCTTTCCTTGCCAAACAGGAAATTGAAGTGGACAGAGGTCAGACTGAGACTGAGCCACAGATGAAAGGAGTACACGTATTCAGAGAACGGTGAACAGTCATGTAAAAAATCAGTCACTGAAATACATCAAATTTACGAATACATGAAACCAAAAGAATTAATTATACCTGACTAATAATTACATCTCATTGGTTCAACCAACAGACATACTGTTTTTCTTCAGTAACAGAAATAACGATGGAATCAAAGGATGAAAAAACAAGACTTTTGAGAACTTTTAATAATTCATTTTAATAAGGCATGCAAGCATGCACAAAGAGATGTAAAAACCTATGGGATGGGTCGGTGGTGATGAATGGATGGATTAGGAGAGGGCAATATTCACAAAATTAATAATTTGCAAACTATTATTTTATTCCCAACATGTATCTTTTGTCTCAAATCTCTGTGTTTGATATTTTGCTGAGATGATGTGACTCTAAGATAAATACCTGCAGAATAAATGATAATGTTAATAATATTGCCCAGCCCTGGAGCAGACAGAGAGGCAGACAGGTACAGGATGGATGAGGGGAGCGGGAGGTGAAGTAGTAGTAGTTGTATTGTTAGTTACTAACAGTGATCTCCGCGGTGCACTGCGGACAGCGTTGACCCCTTACCGCCTCCTGCGATTGGCTCTTGCTCATAATCGACAGCAGGGTTTGCAGGAGGACATCCAACAGGGACTCCACCATCATCTCCACCTCCTCCTGCACTGACGTTTCCTGGAGGAAGAGAGGACAGGAAAAGACAGGAAAAGGAAAAAAAAAATCACAAAAATGGGAAGAGGAAGGGAGAAATAAAGAGAGGAAACCAACAGAAAGAAACATGATGCTTTGAGAGAGTCTCTTCATTATTGTGGGTTTATAGACAGTAGATACGTTTGGAAGGTTTGAATCTATTAATATCTGATGCAGCTGCATTTTCTGGAATAATGTATAACCTTCTTCACATCGTGTGAAAAACCAGAATGTCAGTGATGTAGCAGCTCATCTGGCTCCTGCTCCCTCAGAGCTCACAGGTTATTGTAAAGTGTGCAGTACAGGAAGAAAGGGACGAGTTTTTGTAGAATCTAGTGAAAATTAAAATCACTGAGATGTCAAGGAGTCTCACAATACCCAGGACAGAGGCTCCAGTTCCTGACCAGCCCTAACCTCACTTAACACATTATTATGTCATAAATAAACCTACAACATTTATGTATGTTGGCACACTCAGTTATTCGTTTTATTAACATTATAATCCAGTCCAATACTCTGGGAGCAATAGCAATTTTTGAGACAATGCCCATAAAATGACAAATATGACCCTGAGCACAATTTGGGTGAAGCATCAGGTCATTATGTATAAGTTAGATTAAATTCTGACCAATACTCTAGGAGAAATGGTGATTCCTGTGACATGTGGACAGGCGGACTAACACTGGATGTCTCACCATGACATTAGCTCATCGGATCCTCGGCTGGATGAGCTGAAAAATTAAGTTTTCTGTCACTCGGTGTCCCTCCACAAATGGAGGTGGTGCCAAGAGAGCGAGAGGTCTGGGCAGCTCTGCTTGGACTGCTGAACTCGCAACGGGATCAGGATAAGCAATAGCAAATCAACAGTAATAAACCACTATAAGCTGTTAATAAGCTTAACACCATACAGGTTTAAAGAATTGGTAGGAGCCAGGTCCAGGTCCCGTAAAGGTCCTCAGGATGCTGTGGGTTGGCTCATTCATCTATGCTTTTAAAATAAAGCACAGCATCGCAGCAACCCCTGAGCTGTCATGAACACTGGTCTGCCGATTCAGACGATTAATAGCTTTCACGATTAGGTTTCCAGGTTCTTTGCTGTGGCCCTGTCCTTGTAGAAACACATCCTGTAGCACAAAACAGTCCAACTGCAATCAATTCCCTGATCCTTAGAGGAAAATCCCGAACCTGAAACCTGACAGAATGTTGTAAGTAACAAAAAACATGATGGAGTGATGACACCTCTGCCTCTGAGGCTGCTCTGAGACATCTAAAACTGCTGAGTCACCTCTGAAGGTGGTCGAGAACAACTGGTCCTGTAGAACTTCAACTTCCAGACAGACAAGAAAGTGCTCCCCAACCAACCAGATGTGGGCAGGATGAGTTTAAATACCTGAGGTCAACCTTCCAAAGCAACGGACAGAGCACAAGAGAGGTGCAGAAGAGAGTGCAGGCAGGGTGGAGTGGGTGGAGACAAGTGTCAGGGGTGCTTTGTGACAGAAGGATAGCAGCAAGGGTGAAAGAGAAGGTTTACAAGACGGTAGTGAGACCTGATGTATGGTTTGGAGACGGTGGGACTGACAAAAAGACAGGACCTGGAGCTGGAGGTAGTAGAGCTGAAGATGTTGAGATGTTCACTGGCAGTGACCAGGATGGACAGGATTAGAAATGAGTCCATCAGAGGGATGACTTGGATTGGAGACAAAGTCAGAGAGGCAAGGTTGAGGTGGTTTGGATGTTAGCAGAGTAGGAATAGTGGACATGTTGGACAAAGGATGTTGAAGATGGAGCTACCAGGCAGGAGGAGAAGAGGAAGACCACAGAGAAGGTCAATGGATGTAGTGAAGGAGGACATGCAGAGGGTTGGTGTGAGGGAAGAGGATGCAGGGATAGGGTGAGATGGAGGCAGATGATCCGCTGTGGGGTGACCCCTAACGAGAGCAGCTGAAATATTTTGGTGGTCTTGCTCACTAAGATCAAATTAGTCTGTAGCAATGAGTTTAAAAGCCTGCTCTGGGGTCCTTTAATTGTTAATCATCTGTCCCAGTCAAATATGCAGTCTTTCTTTTGAGGTTCTCATTTTACTGATCTGAAAGTATGTGAGTGGCTGCCATAGTCGGAGCTGGTTGAATTCTTGGCAAAGAAGTGGAGCATGGGAAAATAATTTTTTAAAAAAGAACTCTTATGGTTCAGTTTCTTTAAACTGAACACCCTTCTAAGCAGAGAAGGTGTTTTGTTCTCCTTTCTGGGATGAATTTACTGCCCTTTCAAACATGCAGCACTGTTTGACTGTGTGTGTGTTACCAGGGAGCTGGTCTTGATGATAGAGAATATGGAGCTGAGTATCCCAGAGCAGATGAGCAGCTCTTTCTGTTGCCTCAGGTGCAGGTGGATGTGATGGAGGACCACAGGAAGAAGGATCCGTCGAGACTCTGAGGGGACACACACACATGGGTTCACTTTAGTTCAGCTTTATGTAAGCACCACTACGAATCACCTCACATTCAGGTGTAGATGCTGTCCCTGCTCTTCACTGGAACAACAAGTTAGTGCCATCAAACAGATTCAACACCCATGACGCAACTGAAAATAGTATTTTCAGCATATTAAAGTGTGCAGTTAGGTCGATAAGTTATGGGATGATGACACATTTATTGTAATTTTGCCTCTGTACACCGCCACGGCAGATTTTCAATAAACAGTCAAAGTGGGATTGAAGTGCAGACTTTCAGCTGTAATTCAAGAAGTTTGAGAGATGGCAAAAACTTCATGAGAGACGAAAGCAGCAGTCTGGAACATTCTTAAAAAAGGAAGGAATGCACTGACCATATGGCAGAATTCTTTGCTTGGTTAAGAAAAAACCTTCATCAGATCTCACCAAGTCAGTGACCATGGAGTGTAGTGGTTTACACATTTGCCTTACAAGCGAATGATCCCTGGTTTGATTCCAGGTGGGGACACAAGCCCCTCTTACCATGTAGGGTTGCATCAGGAAGGGTATCCGGCGTAAAACCTCTGCCAAATTACCAATGTGGATTAATCTGCTGTGGCGACCCCTGGGGGAGAATATAAGGGAGCAGCTGAAAGGTACTTCATGAACATAAGGTGCAAACCTCTGGTTACACTCCAGAACAGGAAGCCCTCTTTAGACTTTCCCAGAAACATCTAAAAGAGCCTGCCCACTTCTGGAAAAAAAATCTTTGGGCAGATGAAACCAAAATGAATTTGAAAGAAACAGCTTATGATCCAAAGCATACCGCATCATCTGTCAAACACGGCAGAGGCAGCATCATTGTATGGGCTTGTATGGCTGCCAGTGAAACCAGGTCACCAGTGTTCACTGATGATGTGACTCCTGATAGAAGCAGCTGGGTGAATTGTGACGTGTACAGGGTTATACTCTCTGTTCACAGTGTAAATGGACAATGAGCCAAAGCAAACTGCAAAAGCAAGCCAAGAGTTTCAGTCACAGAAATGGGAAATTCTTCAATGGCCAAGTCAGTAAAGGCCTGGCAGAGAATCTCAAGGGAGGAAACACAGCATCTGGTGATGTCCATGAGGTATTAGGTCACTTTGTCCCAGTTGGTGGAATTCTCCCCTTGAATTAAAGCTAAAAGTCTGCACTTCAATCACACTTTGACTGTTTGATTTAAAATCCACTGCAGTGCTGTACAGAGAGAACATTACATAAATGTGTCACCATCTCAAAACTTACGGACCGAACTGTATATCATTATGATTGCATAACTTTTTTTTTTTTGCCAATATATTTATTGTCTTTTTCAAAATTATTTCACAAACACATAACATATACACATACATACATACATATACCCACTACACACACAG
>VUQH01049357.1:0-10484 GCA_015106775.1 Etroplus canarensis | reverse complement strand
GTGTGAATGAGAGGGAGGCAGGTGGAACAGTAAAGATGCAAGGAGTAGAGGTGGTGAAGGTGGATGAGTTTAAATACTTGGGATCAACCATCCAAAACAACGGACAGAGACACAAGAGAGGTGAAGAAGAGAGTGAAGGCAGGGTGGAGACGAGTGTCAGGGGTGCTTTGTGACAGAAGGATAGCAGCAAGAGTGAAAGGGAAGGTTTACAAGACAGTAGTGAGACCTGCTATGATGTATGGTTTGGAGACGGTGGCACTGACAAAAAGACAGAAAGCAGAGCTGGAGGTGGCAGAGCTGAAGATGTTGAGATTTTCACTGGGAGTGACCAGGATGGACAGGATTAGAAATGAGTACATCAGAGGGACAACTCAGGTCAGCTCAAGCAGTTTGGAGACAAAGTCAGAGAGGCAAGGCTGAGATGGACTAGACTTGTGCACAAGAGGCAGTGTGGTTACATTGGACAAAAGATGTTGAAGATGGAGCTACCAGGCAGGAGGAAAAGAGAAGGCCACAGAAAAGGTTCATGATGTGGTGAAGGTGGATGTTAAGAGGTTCAGGGCAAAAGACACTGGGCCAGAACACACATGGTGAAAATGCAGATTAGTGTTTTCCAGGCCTGAGGTGATGCTTTGAATTTACCATATGGACAAAAGTATGAGACACACACTCCTGGTAAGCCAGCACTGCTGGTGGTGAAAAACAAATCTGAGCACATACTGTGAAATTCTCTTTTTTTCCTCTGTAATTTAAATTTTTTTGCATTTCAAATATGTAGTTAGGGGGACACAAGATGAGCTACTGTATCTTTGTGTATACTACATCCATGTTAATCACTGCACGCGAGGTTTAGCAATATTGAGGTGATAAGGCAGGAGATGATTTAGACTATGATGCACATTTTTACTGACAAAAATATCAGATTTTTTATAATACTAGATGTATAGGCTACACATTTTTTAAATTTGGAGACTGTAAAGAATCACAGCTAAGAAAACTTGCAGCATTAAAAAACCTTGTTATTTTCATGTTCCTCTTCATCAAGTTGCTTTTTTCTTCCCAAAGTTACAGAGAGCCTTTGGAACTGGGCAAAAGACCCACATGTGGCTCGGCCTCAGGTTCGAGACCCCTGACCCAAAGCAAGACCTCTCATCCGACCTCACAGCTGCTCTTCTGTAAGACTGGGCAAAAAATTCCACAGAGACACTTTGAAATCTTACAAAAAGACTTTCCAGAAGAGTTGAAACTGTTTCAGCTGCAAAGGGAGGACCAACCCCATATTAATGCTGATGGATTTAGAAGGGGATGACATAAAGCTCCCGTAGGTGGCCGAATACTTTTGTCCATACAGTATACCTTGTCTTTTTTTTTTTCAGCCAGCAGCCCAAAACGCAAAGGGTCAAAAATGACAGACAACAAAACAAAGTGACTCTGGTCTATTTAAAGAACTTCCCACATGTAGACCACAATCAGAGAGCAAACCTTATCAAGAGAAAACATAGGCACGCCTCCTGATTAAATAGGCAACCTGAGGGTCCTCTGACAACAGGTCTAAAAAAAAACCTTACCCGATTTAAATGACCTGATCATTTCAGGATCACCTTCTCAGGCATGACCACATGGATTTTTAGATCTCTACCTTAAGTCTCATTTTAACCACTTACACTGTGCGCTCTGTGACTTCACCACAGAGCTCCAAATCATCAATACTGGTTTCTAACTGATCCATATGTGAATGATCATCACTAGCGATGAAAGCCGAGTCTTCAGCTAACGGTGAGCAGGTTTCATTAGAACAGTCTACAGTTTCAGTCAGCACATCATGTGAGGTGTCAGACCCGGCGCATACTTGTCATTTTTTTCCCAAATTCATCAGGATGTGCACAGTGAATTCATCCCTCAAGGTGAGACTACCAACTCTGACTTTCTACTGTAGCATCCCAAAGAAACCTGAGCATTCACAGAAAACGACCTCAATGTCACATCAGTGTGCTCTCTCACATCAGCCCACAGCACATCAAAAACAAAGACTTTTTAGCCACACCAACACAACCTTCACTCACAAATCTGCTCTGATAGATCTGGCTCCCTGCAACTTTATCAACTTCCCTAAAATGAAGTTAAAGGATCTGGGGAAGACCAGAGCCCATCACAGAGGGAGCACAAGAGGTGACAGGACTTCCACTGAGAGAAAAATTAGCAGCTGCACCAAAAACAGTGAACCGCTGCAAAGAAGATGACATTCAACATGCGACTGGCTAAATTTACATCAGGTTAGGCGTTTGTTTTCTTCAGACCTTTATGAAGGTCCTACCTTAACCTGTGGCCATGAGTTGCAGATAATAAATCAGAGATTGAGATCACAGCTCTCAAGTGGTGTAACTGAAATTCCTCTGCGGAGCAAAGAGTAGAGATGCGACTCCTCGACTGTGAAAGGAGGCAGATGACGTTGTTGAGCATCTGGCTATGACGCCTCTTAGGTGAGGTGTTTCAGGAACAGTGGAGAGACTACATTTCTCAGTCTGGTTTGGGAATGCTTTGGTGTGCTCCTGGAAGAGCTGGAGACAGTGGCAAAAGTCTGGGCATCTCTTCTTAGACTGCGTTGCCATTAACCCTGATAAGCGTGAGAAAATGGATGTACAGAGTGCGGATCTCACCAAAGTTATGTAGTTTGAAAATAAAATGGTGAACAAGGCCTCACTGGGCACATGGAGGGAGTTTACTCCAAAGTTTGTAAAAGAAAAACTCCAGCTAATAACTGATGTCGTTTTTTAAAAACTGTGCAAAATAATTCTTGTATAACAATCTGACACTAAATGTTAATATTAAAACATTTTATTGGAGAGTGAAATTGTTAAATCTGTGTAAATAAAGGTTCAAACTTATTGTGTAACTTCAGCACAACAACATCGTACTTTCTAAATTACTCTGGTATATTTTTACTTATGCTAAACTAAATTATATCTGATCCGGACATGGATTCATTTGATTAAACATTCAGCTATGCATTATTCACAATGAATAGATTACAGAATAACTTCAGTACGTCAAAAAAAGAAAAGTGATGGATGCTGTGAACAAATCTTTCTTCACATTCTTAAACTGTAACCCAGACCTGTGCATCATCCAGATATGACACCACCCTACAAAACAGAACCAAGTGTTTTTACTGCTCAAACTCAGGTCTAAGTGTGTTTAATCCACACACCGGCTGGTTAAGCTGAACATGTACCCACTCCCACCTGTGTAAAGTGCTCTGGATAAAAAGCTCCACTGAATGCTGGATGTCATGAGACATAAGTAAGCTATCCTTGAAGGTCTCGTCCTAACAGACCTGTAAACAACTCGGTCTTGGTAGAAGTCACAGTTCTGGGACTTCAGGTTCATCAGCTTCACTTTTAAGAAGGCAAAGTGAGACGTCTGGTACCAGCGAATCTGAGGGTGCAAACTGAAACACAAGCAGGTGAAAGAAAACACATCAGAAGGACTGTTTCAGAGACAGACATAAAGGGTGATATTCACCAGGAATCAAGAACTGCTGCATGTTTTACTTTTAAACAAAGTCAATTAAATTCTTTAAGTTCATAAGTTGTAGTAGGAAGGAGTTCTTTCAAGCCCTTACATTTTTGAAGCGTCACAAAGATTTCCATTAGTGCAGATGATCTGCTGCCTGTTGCTTTGCTCAGCACCTTCCTGGGCACCTGTGCACACACAATTTACTGCATTTAGAATAATACTCAAGTTGGGTAAGAACAATTAAACTGTGCTATTTTTACTTTTCCCAAAAGCTACAAAGCACTGTTTTCATTCTCCCTCAGTCTTATAAGGTAGAACATAAAAATGTATATAGTATATTTCACTGAAAAAAGCTAAAAGCACCAAAAACTACAGTTCCTCTAATGTCCACTAGTGGCTGGCTCCAAAAGAGTCAGTCCCCGTTGTCAGTCCTCTCCCATGTTAAAATGTTAAAAAGTTCCAGTAGAAATAAACATGTTTACAGCCCGCTACAACGTTTAGTCTCTATGGTACAACTTCATGGGCAGGGGTGTTTATAACTCATCCATCTGGAGTTGTTTAAGAATTAAAATGAAGGGTGCGGCCTCTTTGACGGACAGGTGGATGGCAACACAGCGGGCTGTAGCTGCTAGCTGCCTCCTTGGTTCACTGAACCAGACCTCTGGGCCATGCTTGTACTGTTGGTGTCTTATGGAGCATTTTTGGTGCAATTAAAACTGTCCAGATATACAGACAAGATATAAAGAGTTGTTGGGCAGGCATGCCTGGAAAACAAACTGCTAACTACTGCTTTTATTAAAGTTTGGACTGTATGAGGACAAGGCCTTTAGCAACTGTCATGAAGGTTACCTTTTTCATCAGGGTTCAGAAAGGTAGTGTCGCTGGTGGGTTGGCAAACTTCACCGTCTCTTGTGCTATGAATGAAAATCATCAAATTTCTGTTCAGTCCACCCGTTAGATCAACAAACTAACGTTAGACAATATTTAGAGGAAATATATGCACCTTTGTGATGGTCTGAATCAGGCCACTGATCCTGCCAATAAGGTCATTTGACCAATTTAACTTGTTAGCAGGATTTCTCAAAATGTTTATAAGAAATGGGGCTGGGAACTTTTGGAGCCAACCTGGATGCAGGAATCATTGGAATGACCCTTTACAGTTGTGAGCTCAAGCAGTTCATGTCATTCTGTTACAAATGCATACCACACTGAAATAAGTGAAAATGGTAGACATGACCTCAATGTGTTTAAAATGATATAATAAGTTAATCCGGATAGCTATCCACCTGATCTGGGGACTAAAATCATGCATGGTGTGGAGGTAGTTTTTAGCCTCTGACCACTTTCGGGGTTTTCTGAGATTTAACAGTCTCATTGTGATGTACATATTTCATTTGTTCTCATATATCTCCTGTAAAACAAGAACTTCATAACATTTATTCAATTTGCATTTTGTATTGTAATTTTAATATGTATTGTATCTTTTCTTACTTTGTTTTCTTTCTTTTGTGTTAAATGTCCCAGATGTTAAGTGTCTTAATGCAGGTATGTTTCTTTTAAGCTAATAGCTGCTGCATCTTAGACTGCACCTGAAAACTGCTTCCTCTGTAAAGATGTAAAATAATGAGCTCACAATTAGTTCAGCCACCACTGCTGTTTCTCACACTGATATATGATGACTATTTAGAGATAAAGCCCACAGTAGGTCTACAGAAAAACTGCTAGCTGCCTCCTTGATCCTGAATCAGCAGAGCTCATCAGAAACGATACAAACCTCTCTGTCTGCTCAGCTGGCTTCATATCAGCAGTGTCAAAATTTGTCTGTCCATTGTCAGCCTTCCCGTACGACTGAGAGGTCTGATCACGAACTTCAGGTGCTGCTGGTACTGAGACCAGGGACCAATTTCCTGAAGGGCTCCTCAGTGGTTCAAGGCGAGGTGGGTCTGGAACCTCAAACTTTCTGACCTCTGAATCTCTGAAGGTGTTAGCTAGAACTTCTTCTTCAGTGCTGATCCTGACATGCCCCAGCCTGCAAATACACACAAAAACCTGCTGCTTCAATCTTCTTTCAATAAGTCCTTCTGGTATACCTCAGGTGAATAGTTTGGTAGCTTGTTTACTTACATGGATGTGTAACTCACATCCTTGCACCTGTTGTCGTCCTCCCAAAGCGCCTTCAGCAGGTCCACATGCTCCAGGTTGCTGACTCCCATCCCAGTTCTAAGGATCTCCATCTGGACACTGTATTCATTGATGAGAGTGTTCATACCTGGAACCTGGGTTACCCGAACCTTCAGGAGAAAAAACAGCAACATGATGAAGGGGGCCCAGTGTCCAAACAGACACACTTTAGAACTTCCTGTAAAATTTGAGTTCATTTTTCAAGAAATCTTAAACTGGAGCTTCTATTCAGGAAAACTTGTAAACTGTGAATATAAATAAATTTGTCTAAGTGCCTGCGTAAGTCGAGGTTTTGAAATTTTCAAATTCACCATTGGATCAACAAAAACTGTGTTTCCCAGACTGAGAACCACTCTGGCTCGATGCTGGAGTCCACGGATCTTCTGGCTGATCGCTCTGGTAACCTGCAGGAGAACAAGCATCCAAATACATGACCACCACTTTAAAGTTTTCACTACACATAAATGAACTGACCATCTGTGCAGATGGTAAGCCTTTGGGCTGTACTGGAAGTCTGAGGTGTACAGAGTGATGAGAAAAGGCGAGAGTACAGTCCCTTACAGTGCTACTGTGCTGCTGACCACGCTCTCAGACACACAACCCTTTAGTCTTACAAACAGTGGTCTATTTTTGATGATCAATGATCCCACCTGTGTTTTCTGGAGCTTCTCACAAAGAAGTGAGGGCTGAATTCTGTTAAATGCACTGGAGAAATGAAAAGCATTTGATCCTCACAGTGCTGCCTGTTCTGTCCAGATGAGAGCCTGCTTCCTGAAGCATCTTCAACGCCAATTAGCAAACTGTCACGAGTTCTGAAAGGTGCTCACTTGTTTATTTAGGTGGGTAAATAAAAGTCTCTTCGGCACTGGATTTTGATGATGTTAAGGCAACTGGTCTCTAGTCACTGAGGGCAGACGGAGGTGCCGTAAAATCCCACGCAGTTGTTTTGTGCATGCCTTTAGGACCTTAAGGCTGACACCATCTGGACCTACAGCCTTGTTCCAATTCAGTCTCACCAGCTGCCTCTTCACCTGACTGGTGGAGACAGGGTGGAGGGAGAAGCCAAAGGGGTCTCAGTGTATCCAGAGGGGGAAGATGTTCGGAAGAGTGAATTAAGATCGATGGCTGAGGTGCAGACTTCGATTTCAGTGACAAGAAAATAATCTGTAAAAAATACTTTTCTGTATTCTTTTTGATTGTTGTGTTTGCCTTATGTTCTAAATCAAGCACACCCTTTAACAGCGGTGTCCTTCTTCCCCTTTCTAAACGCTTGCTGAGCCATTTTGTTTTGTTATATGTATTTTATGGACCCATTTTCCTTTAGGTTGTTTGCTTAAAGGTTGTATTTCATGTTTTGGCTGTTGTTACACAGTAATTTGCCAATTTTTGAGATAAGTCAAGTCTTATCAGTTATAGGATGAACCTTTAAATACTTGACCTGCAGCTATCTTTGTATCGGAGGATCCCTCACCCTGTCCACTTCTGGACCAAGGTGTCAGCTGGTTTACTCTTCTTTGTCCTGTCTGAACCTGCAGGCCTCTGGTAATGGAAATTTTATGATCAAAAACACCCTAGCCTGGACCTTACTGCCTACCAGATGACAGCGTGCCCCACACCACCTTTTAAATATTTGCTCTTCATACTGAAGTTCAGTGAATGCACAATGTTTGTGGTCATTGTAGCAGAACAATCATATTAAATATCTCAAAAGTTGATTCTGTTCATCTGGACGTCAAGTTTTCCGTGCTAGAAACGTTTCATCACTCACGTTTGACGTAATGAAACGTTTCTAGCACGGAAAACTTGACGTCCAGATGAACAGAATCAACTTTTGAGGTTTTACTACCTGGATGATTGAGCATGCATCAAGACATCATATTAAATAATTAATTTGAGATTACAGCTATTGATCAACACAACTGTGATTATGTTTCTGCTATAATCGAGCAGCCCCAGCTTTCAGTGAGCGAGGAGATAGAAACCTTAGGGTGCCAACTGGTCTCAGAATCAGCCGGTTTGACCCGACAGACAACGATCTCCACAGCTTGCCCAGGCAGGGAGTGGAACTGATCTGGCAGCTCAAGGATCTGATGGGATCTGACCTCCTCCTCCTTTCCCACATCGATGAAGCGAACAAAGAGGCTGAAAAACAGACGGTCTCCTCTGTCAAGCACAGACAGGATCTTCACCCTGCCAGGGAGCACACAGAAGTGTACTAATGATTATATATTCACACAGTTAAAATTATGAATGTGGGATTAAAATGACGACCCCTGAAAGTTTTGTTTAGATTTGATGTCAGACCTGTGGAAGACGTCATCCACCTGCACAGCATACAGTCCTCCTTCCAACAGCTCCTTGGCTCCGGGCTTCTTGTCAGCATAGTAAGAAGCCATTTCAGAGGCCATTCTGTCAAAGGCTCCATCATCCTTCACGATGATACGACCATAGAAGACTGAAGCTGTCTTAATGTAGAGAGGTACAACCTGGGAGAGACAGATCCACATTTATTGCATGTTAAGTGCTATTTTTAGTAAAGGTAATCAGCATTGTGTGTGATTAATACATAAGTAAACATCAGGGTGACAGTCTGTGACATGACAAATGTATTTCATATCATCAACAGCACCAGGATTGATGGGGCAAACCCACTTACTTTTTCTTCCTTTCTAGATATATTATGTGGACAAAATTATTGGGCTACACCTCTAAATCATTTAATGTTTGATTCTGTCCCATTACTACAGGTGTGTAAAACCAAGCACCTAGTCATGCAGTCTGCTTTTACAAAAATCTGTGAAACATGGGTTGTTCCAAAGACCCCACTGCAAGTGTGGTACTGTAATAAGATGCCACCGTAGCAACAATTCAGTTCTCCTCTGATGTATCACTTCTCCTAGATATTCCACCATCAATTGTAAGTGGTTAGTATTTATTATTGCAAACCAGAAATGTTTAAGAACACAAAGTAACAGAGCAGGTTCATAGTGCAAAAAAGTTACCAATGCTCTGCTGACTCAGTAACTGCAGAGTTCCAAACTTCCTCTGGCATTACCATCAGCACAAAAACGTTGAGTTGACTGTAAAGTTTAGTGGAGGAGGGATAATTCTACGGGGTTGTGTTTACTGGGTTGGCCTGGGGAAATCTTAGTGACTGAGTTTACTTACTAAGAGCTTTTGGAAAATTCTACGCTTCCAACAAACCAGAGGGCTGACTCCCTGGTTTAAATCATGTCTTAAAGCAGGTAGAGGAAATGGCGTTCCACTAATTTAGAACACCTTTAACTGGCCTGGAGAAATAGACTTGTAATCTATAAAAAAAAAAGGCCTCCGTAAAGCTAGGACATCTCACTATTCATCACTGATAGAAGAGAATAGGAACAACCCCGGGTTTCTTTTCAGCACTGTAGCCAGGCTGACAAAGAGTCAGACCTTTGTTGAGCCTTTAGCTCAATTTCTTTAAAAATAAAATTTCATCACAGAAAACAATATTCATTCTTTAGCCGAAGTTGACATTAAGTATGGCAACTTTGATGGATGTTTGGGCAGCTTCTCTCCTGTTGACCTCTCTGAGATAACGCCACTAATTACTTCCTCCAAACCATCAACATCCCTGACCTCATCCTCAAACTCCTTTGGGATGGAGATGTGAAGCAGGCTTTCCCTCATCCAGCATCAGTGCTTGTCTTCATAAATGCTCTATGTGATCAATGTGCAAAAATTCCTACAGGGTCCAAAATCCTGTAAAAAACCTTCCCAGAAGAGGGGGAGCTGTTTTAGCTCCATATTAATTCAAATGGATTTAGAATGGGATGTCACACCTCCTAGAGGTGTAATGTATAGGTGGCCAATACTTTTGTCTATAACAGTGTATTTCTGACAACAGAGTCAATATCTGTGTAAAGCAGTGTGCTCTGGAAATAAGTTCAACGCAGCACAATGAGAGATTGTTCACATCCTCACATCTATGACTCCAGATGCAGGGAGCTCAGACTGATCCAGCTGCGAGATGAAGCGGTGACGGTCAGGACAAATGCTGCTCTGTCTGCTGGTGAGAACACACACACAAAATCACATTACAAGTCATTTTGTCTTCACAGCCTGAAATTCATTATACTGACAATCTATTATAAAGCTGTTTTGCTCTAACAAAGCCAGATAGTCTTTAAAACAGAACAACTGACTGGCTCATCCGCTCAGTTAAATAAAAATAGATAGACTGCAAACTGCACCTAGGTATACATGTGGAAATAAAAATTATATGATTAACTTCAAGGAATAAAATGGTTCAATAGAAAGACGGTCACTATAAGTTTGATTGATCGGCAGAGGGACCCAGCATGAGAGAAATGTTCCTACTCGGCTGCTCCCGTTAGGGGGCGCCACAGCGGATCATCTGCCTCCATCCTCTTCCCTCACACCAACCCTCTGCATGTCCTCCTTCACTACAGCCATCAATCTTCTCTGTGCTCTTCCTCTTCTCCTCCTGCCTGGCAGCTTCATCTTCAACATCCTTTGTCCAATATGTCCACTATCCCTCCTCTGAACATGTCCAAACCATCTCAGCCTTGCCACTCTGACTTTGTCTCCAAGCTTCTCAACATGAGCTGTCCCTCTGATGGACTCATTTCTAATCCTGTCCATCCTGGTCACTCCCACTGAAAATCTCAACATCTTCAGCTCTGCCACCTCCAGCTCCACCTCCTGTCTTTTTGTCAGTTCCACCGTCTCCAAACCATACATCATAGCAGGTCTCACTACCACCTTGTAAACCTTCCCTTTCACTC